>BJBW01005816.1:0-82527 GCA_004320125.1 Scolopax mira
TACAAAATTAGTTCTGTTTTACCTCAAACCAGGACAAATTAGCATAAAAGTTTTCTCATAACCCATTTCCTGTTTATTTCATAGTAAGTATATTTATTTCTTAATATGAGGTTCATATCAGTTGTGGTATTTTTAATTCCTATATTGAGAACATATAACAGCCCAGTTCTCAGCTGCTCATACTTGAATTCCAGGAAAGGTTTTTGGAAACTCAGTCATACACTGTAACTCAAAGTACTAATAAGTCTGGTTTTATTTCACATTTCTGTTGCATGATTTTTTTCATCAGCTTCATACTCTTGTACATTTAAATACTTAAATTTACATCTTTTAATATCTGTTGGGCAAATGTAACTTGCCATTTCCTCTTGTTTAATACAGACGTTTTCTGAGTGTTTTCTGGGCATTTCAAATAAATGTCTACATAACAAAAAATCATTACCTACCTGTGATGCGTCTGATGTTGCTCAGTGTACACTTTTGCTGAGCACATAATTTTATTCAAGTTTGTACTGGGTTTGCATGGCATGGTTATGGTTGCAAGGGTGCTACTGGGGTGGCTTCTGTGAGAAGATGTCAAAAGCTTCCCAAATGTCCAGTACTGCCAATGCCAACCGGCTCCAAGATGGACCCACCACCTGCCATGAGCTCATGGTAATAGGACCTCTCTGAGAACATATTTAAGAAGAGGAAAAAACATGAGCATCAGTGACTTCAGCCAGGAGAGAGGAGTGAGAATATGTGAGAGAAACAACTCTGCAAATACCAAGGTTGGTGAAGAAGGAGGGGGAGGAGGTATTCCAGGTGCTAGAGCAGAGATTCCTCTGCAGCCTGTGCTGAAGACCATGGTGAGTCAGTCTGTCCCTCTGCAGCCCATGGAGGTTAGTGGTGGAGCAGATATCCACCTGCAGCCCATGGAGGACCCCACACTGGAGCAGGTGGATGCCTGAAGGAGGCTGTGACTTTGTGGGAAGCCTGCACTGGAGCAGGCTCCTGGCAGCAGCTGTGGACCCATGAAAAGACGAGCCCAGGCTGGAGAAGGTTTGTGGGCAGGAATTGTGACTCCACGGAAGACTCGCACTGGAGCAGTCTGTTCCTGAAAGACTGCAGTGTGGAAAGGACCCGAACTGAAGCAGTTTGTGAAGACTTATGTTACAGAAGTTCATGGAAGACTCTCTCCTGTAGGAGGGACCCCACACTATGGCAGGAGAAGAGTGAGGAGTTGTCCCTCTGAGAGGGAAGGAGCTGCAGAGACAACATGTGATGAACAGCCCCCATTCCCCCTTCCCCTGTGGTATTGCAGAGAAGAAGGTAGGGAAATCAGTAGGGAAGTTGAGCCACGAAGAAGGGAGAGGTGGGGGGTGTTTTAAGATTTAAGTGTTTTAATATTTGGTTTTATTTCTCAGTAGCCTACTCTGATTTTATTTGTAATAAATTAAATTAATTTTTCCCAAGTCAAATCTGTTTTGCCTATGACAATAATTGCTGAGTGATCTCTCCCTGTCCTTGTCTTGACCCAGGAGCCTTTCATTATATTTTCTCTGCCCCTGTCCAGTTGAGGAGGGGAGTGATAGAGTGGCTTTGGTGGACACCTGATATCCAGCCAGGGTAAACACACCAGGAAGATATAATCAGAAACTAAAAATATGTGAAACAACCAGACACAAGAGAAAACACAATTATCCAGCAAAATGTGACTTGACTGTAGTTGTTCAATGCTTTCAAAACAATTTTATAATGCTAAGGTTTGAAGGAAGGTGGGTATATATGTTTCAGCTATACAGTAGTATTTAACCACAGTGCACCAGTAAGCATATCAATCAGAAGTTATGAGTAGTGAAGTATTTGTACTAGTGTCTCCAAAAATCCAATGATTTAGGAGCCCAAAATGCTTAAACCGCCATTCTTATAGTACCGACATCATACTTAGAAAATCAGGGGTGGCTTTGAAGAATTATGAATGACAAGTCTGGGTATCAAAGACAAAAAGTAAATTAATATTTGATAAGTATTTAAGAGATGTTCATTAAGCCTCTCACTCATCAAAATGGATATGTTAGAGTGCTGTTTCTCTCAGCTGAAAACATTTTACGGTGAAATTCTTACTTGTATGCTTCTGTAAAATAGTGGAGCTTGACTGTGTGACTTTAGCAGAGGGCTGGTGTTGAGCAGTGCTGGCTGCTCTGCCATGTAGCAGTCTCTGTGCGTGGTCCCTTCCTTCCAGAAGGGTCCACTGTCTGAATCCTTAATATCTTCAGAAGGGGTCTTCTGTCATTTGACAAAAGGACTCTGTGAAATTACTGCTGCATGGCAGACCTACTACCCGTTATAAGCATAGCTTATGGACAACACTCTTAGAAAGGATTAACTTTTCCATTCATTACCAAATTGTTTAAAGTGTTGTAGCAAGATGACTGCTAGATAGTTCAGCCAATAAGACACCGTACAAAAGGAAATTTTGGAAGAGATTATCAAGAAAAGGTTTATGTGCTGACCACTTTGCCCTCCTTACTCTTTGCTCTCTATCAATGTTGACGTTATCTTTTCATTTGCACAGTTTGGGCAGAGAGGAAGTTTCACATGCAGCATTCAGTAATCTTGAGCAGTGTGTCAAGTGGAGCAGCGAATATCTGTGGTTGGCGATAGAATTGTTTGTTAGCATAACTGTGGAGTGTGCATCCAGCAAACTAGAATGAATAAAAATATATCTCCCCTAGAGATGTCTGAAGGCTATCTGAACTTACAGAAGGTTTTATGATTGTGGGAAAGAAATAATATGATAGATGTGATTTTAACAAAATGATAGCTGGCTCCACAGTGAAAAGTTCATGGGAATTAATGCCAAGTCTTAGGTAAAATCATCTAGATCTAGCTACAAAAATGAGGTTCATTTGTGCTTCATTGTGCTTCTTTTATTATTTCAGACACCAAAACTGATACAGGATTTAATTATCTATATACACATATAGTGAGAATCCTTTTTACTATACTTCAAAAATTATTTCATATTCATTTTAATATATATTTGAAATGCACTCAGTGTACTCCCTCTTTGCAGGAAAAATAAAATATTTAAATTATTTTATTTTACAATATATACTCTTTAATCTTCTTTTTAGCAATTTATATTAGGGACTATTTCTCATGTAAGATCCCAAACATTTAGGGACTTCATGAAAGAAAGCCATGAAGCCTAAATTCCAGGCTGATCCTCCAGTTACGACATGCATTCCATGGAGAATATGAGATAACCAGTATCGGAACTGTGTAAATCTTTCAGGCAAATACAAGTTACCTCAGAAGATTTAAAACATAGTTTGGATTTGATGTGAATATTGAAGCAGTCTCATTTCAGTCTAGGACAGATGTTATAGTCTCTTTACACTGAAAAGATGGTGATTTTTTTTAAAATTACAGGAACAGTTCTGCAATACTATAAGGGAACAGGTATTAAAAAAAAATACTTCACTCCCCAGATTTCTATAGGGAGCTGCCAGATTTTTCAGAAATGTATTTTTAGTAAGAAATTATCTTGATTCATTGATATCTTTATTTTTATATCAGTTTAGGATGTTTTATAGCACTTATGTTAGCATATTAGAAGTATGTATAAACTGTCTTAACTTTTGAGTTTCAGCCTCCTTGGCTGTGATTGTCCAATGCCTGAAAAAAAATGCAGTCGTATGAAGGAAAGCAAGTTCTGGACTGTTCTCTCCCAGTCAGTAATTCATGATTGCTGGAAAGTGCAACGTTCAATCAAACACTTCCCGGCTAAGAACATGGCCACATTATGTGTGACAGATTAACATTTGAATCCATACATTCACCATCAAAAGCCTGTGCCCAGCAAGCCATATTTTAACGCACATGCAGGTGTTCAATGCATTTCTTATTTTAAATTGAGCCAATTTGATTTTCAACCCACTTTGCAGTTCTTGTGGTTCAGTGTAATGTCCAGCCAGACCGTCCCTCAAAAGTGCACAGACTGAATTCATGTCTTTACCTCTCTGTGAGTGATTGAAATACCCCTGTGTGGGCAATGTAGGCCAAGTAGCATCACACACAATGTTGAGATGACATGAGAGAGTTTTTAATATTAGAGTTAGCTTGGTCACCTCAGGCAATCAGTTATGTAGAAAGGTTGAAATTGTAATGAAATGTTGTTAGTTCCTTCTGAAGTGAAAATCATTTTTCCAGAAGATGAATGTAAAAGGTAATTCCTTCTGGTACAAAAGAAGAGGCTATCATTGTCACCTCCTATTGGCTATAGTAAAAGCATGGGCTCCACTTATGTATTAAGTGTGTTCTTTATTATTAGCATACTCTAAATTTCCTTGAATGCTGATTACTTTATTTTCTCTTGTCCAGATGTTTCTAAGACCCTAATGAACTTCAAAGTATGATTTATGTAAATGTATTGCATTGAAAGGCTACTGCTCATAGGCCTTTAGAATATATTCAATGAAAAGCGAGTCAGCACATGTTAGTTGTTACTTATAGTGCTCTCAAATGATCCATGAAATCCCTTCACTGGGTCTGGAGGACAAGCACAGTCACTATTGTAAGAGTCACACTTGTACAGAAGAGCTTGACATTTGTTATCCATTAAGCTGGAAGTGGAGAGAACATCTGGGGCTGCATGTGTGATAAGAGGTAAATATTCAGTTGGACAACCCTCTTACCAAAACATACTGGAATATCTACCTCAAAGGGGCTGAAGTTTGGGGATATGATAGTGCTGTATTATTTACCCATCCTTCTGGGAAAATAAAATAAATAGAATTTTTAATTCATCCTGGTAGAAATGTAACCAAGTTATTAATTTCCCTGTTATGAGGGATAGTAATCTTTTGACAGATTAACACAGAGAAAACTGAAACCCAAATCCTGAAACCAAAATGAACTTTGCATTAATAGATTTGTTTAAAAACTTCTTGTGAATTTTTTCTTGCTTTCTACTTCCTTTTTGAAGGTTTAGTGATATCTGCTCCATGAGTGTGAGAAAAATCATCCTAGGAGGCAAGAAAAAATTGTTATGAAAGATCACATGCAATATACATTTCTGTATTTGTCAATTTTAATTGGAATTTTATTTTGAAGATTTCTAATCACCATAGAATAACTCTCTATCTTTTCCAAGGTAAACATAACTTATTTGCTAAATTAAAAGATCTTCCAAAATGCTTTATGTCTTACTCAAACATATATCCTTTTCATTTACTGAAATACTATTTCAGTATTTTCATAATGCTAGTTAGGTAAATTCCCTCTTCTTCTTGTACTTAAGAACATTTGATTTTCAGCTAATTTCAAATTTGACTACCTTAAAGAAGATGATAGCCCATTTCTCTGGATTGCTAAATTCTACTTATGTGACTGAATTAAGAAAGTTTGTAAGAAGTTTTCACATTTTAAAATATCTATGAATTGAATTATGTGAATTTCAGCTTTGCAGTTTTCTGCAATTAAAGTGTAATTTAAATCTTTTGTATCTCATTCCAAAATGTTTTAGATTTTCTTGTTGGCTATCAGGGAGTAAAAGTTTTCTGTTTCTGTGTCAAAAAGTCCCCTAGGTTGCTTCTTGGGTTACAAAGGAGTAACTTTTCCCCTATTCTAAACAGGGGAAAATTAGTGCTTGAAATGAGAACCGGTAATTAAGCCAAATTTTCTGTCTAGATGGAATAATTGATGTATTCAGTGAGGAAGAAGTGTAATCTCAAGGAAAATTATTGCAGGCGGTTGCTGCCATCAAAGAACTTCTGTTTTTTTAATGATCCATTAATGACTATGTTTTATTCTACTTTCAGACACCTGAGAAATATATTTATAGATCATTAAACTACTTGTGGCTTTTTTTTTTTTTTTTGGTACTGATCAGGACAGAAGCTTCTAAAACCATGATAGACTAATTCCATATTCACTTCACAGCTTTGTTACTTATCTTGCAGAAAATATTTTGCACAGTTATTGCCTGAAACACCTGCTATTTTGTCTTTAGAAGTCATTTAAATTATCATCTGAGAGCTTGATTTGGAAAAAAAAAAAAAGAATGACATTATAAAATGTTAGGCATATTTCTGTGTGAATTTGCAAAGAAGCATCCACCTGACCTTTAGATTGTAAAAGCAAATTATCATGCTGTATCTGATATTCAATATCAAATAGTTACCAACTTCTCTATATTATCCATGAAAATTGTTTATAGAGTGTCTGTATATTCTGTATTCTGTATGAGTGTCTGTATATGTCTGTATGTACAGACATATTCTATGTCTGTATATTCATAGGTGAAGATTGCGAGTGATAGTGATATCTTCTTGGTCAGACAAATTATTCTGTTACTACGTGAATACATGTTAGTATAGAATTATCCAAGAATAAAGTCAATAACATGTCTGAGTACTGCTCAAAAAGGAGGTGAAAATGTGATTTATGATACCTTTTGTGTTTCAAACTCATGAGCATAGCGGAAAAGACTGGGGGAGGGGTTTTATTTTTTAAGTTAATAGCAATGTTAATGTTTCTAACCACTACAATTCTGTGATTCTGTGTGATTCTATGTGTTTTACATTTGTCAGTGGACACAATACTAAGCAGTGTCTTTGGCTCTGCCATTGTGTGCTATTCCTTCCCTGAACAGTGAAGATAAACATGTGAAACAAACATCTTCTGTCATACAAATGTATGTATTTTTTAAGTCTGTGATCAAAAGCTTTCCATCAAAATAAGAAAATCATTCTTTAGCCTTTGTTTCCTTGCCTGTTGAACGCTCGCAGCCCTGGGCTTCTGTGCAGATCCCTTTGTCTCGTTCCATGCTGGTTTGGTCTCTGCTTTTTTATTTAACTTCTATCCTTGGAACAGCTGTCTCTTCACACGTGCTAGGTAACCCTCATATCCTATGCTTCTTAAAAAATCTCTATAAAGCCTGCTTCTCTTAAACAGCCTTCCAGACCTTTTCCTCTGTACTCCCACAGCACACCTATTTTCACATTTTCTTAATATTCTCAGGTGACAGCATAAGTCCTACAAAGACTTGTACACAAGTTTGGCAGTATAAATTAGGTTATCCAAATTAAGGTCTAAACCTGTTAGAACAATGGTTTCTTTTTGCATGATGCACATACAGGTATGTGAAGTGTTATTATTACAGTAATTCTGATTGTACCATGTATACATGCTAGGAAAGTCTATGAGTATAAAAGCTGTCTTTTCTTAACCTTAGAAGTGTTTATTCAGACTTCATACTATTTGGGTGTAGATACAGCAGCAGAACCCAAATTTTGTTTTTCACCCCTGATAAATCATCCTGTTGCCCACTAACTCTTAAATATGAAACCAAAAAAGAAAACCTTACAGTAAATAGGCTTGACACTTTTCCATCACAGTTCAGTGACTATGCCCATTAAGATGAGCAAGGAGATCCTTCACCAAGCACTGAAGTGGCTCACCACCTCTGGAGCACTGGGAAAAAAAAATCAAACCACTTCATTCAACACTTGGTATAAAATGAGGCTGATGTTCCAAACTGCACCATAACTGTCCTCTATTTTTGTCAAAAGATTGGCTTACAATATCATGGTCAATACTTCAGTCTGAAAAGTCAGGAAATGAGTATTGTAGATATTACTATTACTGCTATTGTGGCAGTTTGAAACTTTGTCCTAAACTTGTTTAAAAGGTCAGAGGTATTCAAATATAGAAGGGTTTACTCTTGTTGTCACGTACGTGGTCAGGAGCATTCAAAGTATAATAATGATTTAGAGAGGAAAATAGGAAAGCTGATCCATTAATATAAAACCATACAAAAATGTGTTGTATATAACAACAATAATGCAGGTAAACAATTTAAGATTTCACAGAGTAAGCAGTGAGGTGTATCCTTGACAGACAGATTCTCAAACAGAGCTGCTGAATACTACTTACTATCACATTTTATTACAGAGGTTTAAGCATCAACATGATACATGCTAAAAGTGAACCTTAACAGGAGGTGAAAATCACCGTCAGTGGCTGAAAACTGCCTTCCATGCACAGCAAAATGCACTGTGGAGGCCGCAAATGTTCTTTTGTAATATCAAAACCTTACAGTGTGTCTGCATGTGCATGCGTATGTGTTTAACTGTGTACAAAATAATGCAGCATCCTAGACTGTGCAGCTGGAGTGGGCATTCTGAAAACAAATGACTCGATGTTAAGGATCTATAAAGCTCTTGGTGATAAGGAATTAGGGATAAAGTGAAATCGTAGCTAATCAATTTTTCTGCAAACTTCTCTGTAAGAGTTATGTCATAGTAGTAATTGTAACCCAACCTGGGGCTTTTCACCTTTAATTTCTTTGAATTGATTTGGTTGATGTGGATTTCAATCCAGTTGTGTTTGCAGGGAGGAGGAGAAAGAACTGAGGAAAGGATGAAGGGTTCTCAATCTCATGATAGTGCTGTGGCATCCAAGAGGAACGTTTCTTGGTTATGTGATATAGGAGTGACTATGCAATTCTTCTTATTACCTCACCTGAATAAAAATCCTCTGAGCCAAAGCATTCCTTATATCCCTACACCTCTATTATTTTAGAGCTCTGTTCCAAAATTTTAAGAGACCTCATGTAACTACAATAACTGATGGGAATATTTTTCATAAATTCTCATTGACTCTTTAGACATTCTGGTCTGGAATAAAAGATGTTGCATTAAAGGCCATAATTTTGGGCTGAAATTCTGTAAACAAAATTTGCAAGATTTTATTATCATCATTTGATCTACTGATCTGATCAAACTGATGAATGAGTTTTCATAGAAGTTGGCATATTGCACATACAAGCCAATTTTGTTCCACATATGCAAAGTGATAAAATTGTTTCCAAAACAGATAAGTATATTGCACAGTAATTAATGAATTTGTAATGTATCTGCACAATAGATTGAACTGTTGGCTTTCCAGTTAGATATTCCAGATGCAGAGCTGTCTACTTCATATATGAATCAGTGGTTCATGCAACCCAGTACATAAAATATCAAGCTACATTTGAATTTTCCTGTGTTCTCTATTTCCTAGCGGAGAGGCAGTCAGGACTAAAGGATCATCTGTGCATGAAGCTCAAGCTAGTCGTCCATTGGTCCCAGCAGAACCCTTTTGTAAACAACATGAACAGAAACATGTACAAAAAAGTGCAAGTCTGACATTCAGGGTAAATTGAGTGAGAATTTTGCAAATTTGACAGGTGATTTAACAGCAGCTGCTGATACTGATGATACAAGCCAGTGCAGTGCAAGACTTTGGTCATAAAGCAGCAGCCTGTGAATTACTGAGCTGTTAGCTTGGGGAAAATGAAGAAAATCCAAAAGGAGAAAGCATTAAAGGCCTTAAAGTTCAAAGGGAAAAAAGCAGTATTCACAGACAAGATTAATGGAATTTTTTTAAGGGCTGAGTAGATAAACTTTTGAGCTAAATATATGTTTCCAGTTTATAATAACATTGCTGAGATATTTTTCATAATTTCCAAACTCATTTGATTTACTGTTGCTGATGCAAACATTACCTCTTGGAAGCTTGAAAGAGCAAAAGTATATTTACCATTTGTTCCCCTCCATCGTGCATGCAGATTGGTTTGTTATTGTATGGATGCTGGCATTATTTATTTTCTTTTTTTAGAAAAAACATCATTGAAGCATTTGTTTTGGAAAAAACACATATAAAGAACTACATGGACTTTGCTAACAGGTATGAGAAATTATATTTAAGAAAAGGTAGGTCACAATTTAGGCCTAAAGGTACTGTCATCCTCCCTTAAATTGAACTGGTTAGTTCCAACAATTATAATCTGACGTACAAGAATATGTGGAAAGGTAAAAACACACTCTTTTTGTGGAAGGGATCTATTGAAAAATCACATTTTTGAGACTTTTTCATACTTCTTGCTGTTGCAAGAACAATTGCAACTTTTTCAGACTTTTCAACTTCTTGCTGTTGCAAGAACAATTTATCTTGTTCCATTTTTGGTGCTACTTGCAGACAAATTCTAACTTCTGATCTTAACCTGCATTTGAACAAACAGAGTAACTAGTCCTAACCAGTAGGAATCTGGTACTGCAAATTCAGCCCATAGTGATTGGAGGGTGCAATCACTCCTAGTGATTGCTCTGGGGAGGACTTGATTATGTCATGTCTTAGACCAGTATTACCAGTAGCAAACTTAGCAGTATGATACTAGTTCAGCAAAACTGAGATCATAAAAAGTATTCCTCCAGTTTTAGTGATTACGTGTTGATAAGAATTAAGGGGTGTTTTAGGTCATGATATGCATTCAGAGGATAACTTGGCAGTCAGAGAAATGATGTAATCAGCTCACAAGAGACCTATTTGCACTGAAATGAGAAGCCCGTTTTTTTTATTTATAAACTGTATCTTTGAGGGAGATATGCTAGATGGGTGTGCTTTATAAAACCTAGCAGGACTAATTTCAATGACAATTTTAAAATCACTGATTATCCCAATATTTTCCTAAAACTTGTTTTTCCTGGGATGTGAATTGTTATGTGGCATTTTTTTCAGTATCCCCATACAGCACAGAAGAGATCTTTATCGATCTCATCTCATTTGGCACTGTGGCAGCTGCACATTTGGACTGATTAAAAGTATTAATAAATTTAGATAAAAGAATTGATAATCAGCTATCCATCTGCAGATTTCTTGGCATTAGGCACAGATAAGTTAGATCTGCAATTCCCTGTCCACATTGTCTATCCTTTTTCATTCTGTCCTATCTGCTGACATTTCAAACAGCTGTTACAGCCTGAAGTCACAAAAAGAAACATGTTACCAAGCATGGATGCTTTCCAGTCCAATCATATTTATTTTTGTAAGATTAGCAAAAAACTTAAGTCTGCAGAGAGATGCATTGATCAGTTGACTAAGTTGTGACTAACACATTAGAAAAATCTGCTTGCTAGGCTAGCTCTCAGGTTCATGCACTGAATGATTTAAAGTTATAACTTTCTTCAAAAGGAAGAGATCCATTCACAAGCCTTACTTATGTCCTTGCAATGAAGCTAGAAATGTAAACTGTGATGCAAACTATGCAATAGAAAAAATTGGAAGGTCGAAATCAGTATACACAGTTTTTCCAAAGCAGGACAAGTTCTGTGAGATTCTGCCTAAGACAATGTGTTAGAAGAAATCCAGTGTGCAGTCATGATCTTACCTAATATGGGGCTGGAATGTCAGTTATTGTGGGCTATGTCTTTAGATCCCAAAACAGCAAAGACTAGAAGGCATTTTAATGATGATCTTTTCTGGCATAGCTAAGTCCCGTTGTCAATGAAGTGTGAGAGGTTAAAGCCTGATGAAGACAATGATGACAATTACATATTGAAATGGGCAGTAAGCAGATTTTAAGTGGTTGCTTGCTTGCTTATAATATGAAGCTTTTTATTGGCTTTTCCCATGAATAGAAAAGTAGACAGACAAGACATAAAAAGATACACAAAAATATATTAAAAATGTTATGGGGATAAAAATCCCAATCACTAGATTATTTTTTCCCTTAACAAAATAATTTTAAATTCCAGTTAGAAAGAAGGAAAAGTTAGTAGGAAAACATGCTGGTTGCTTTCAAGAGTTCCATTTTTGGTTTTCCACCCTTACTTGGTTTCAGGATGTCTTTGCAAGTGCTATGGATGTTAGCAACTTAAAACGGTATTTAAAATATAGCCCTAAAAGGTGAATGGCTTAAGAAGCTATTATGTCTTTGAGGTCTGCTTATATTAAAAAAACCACACAGTGCTCCACCCTAACTCAAGTCAATTTTTAGCCTCACCAAGTAAAATTGTGAAGTCTATTCTTCTTTGTACTGTATTTCTGAGAGTTCTTTTAATATCTCAAAGTTGCGTCTTCTACTCTATGCTGTAGCATTTGAAGTGTTGGAATATCATCTCTATTCTACTTTACTAACAAGTGCAAACAAAGGATAGAAGTAGTTAAGGGTCTTGTTCAAACAGAACCAGTCTGTTTAGAATATTACACTGCTTACCAGCTGGAACTTTACCTTAATTTCTTATTAAAAATGTCTGAAAGCTTTAAGAACAAGTTTATAAAAACATAGTTTTGGAGTACTGCTTGTCATCTGTTGTGATGTTTATGATTGACTTATGGACTTTCCATTCCTGCAGGGTTTTACTGATTATACAAAGCACACTTTCCAGATTGAATAGTTCAGTCATGTCTCCCCTGATCTTCAGCTATTTTCTGTCACCACAATTTGTTTTAGAAGTAGATATCCAGATGTTTATCCAGTGTGATTTCCTGTCATGGAAATGAGAGGTTGAAATATCTTCTGTTCTATATATGCATAAACAGTGCACAGCCATTACTAATCTTGCTTTCACTACTATCTGGACATGCAAGAGATCAGATACCTGTGTGCTATACAGCAAATAGATTCGGGAAGCACCATACAGTAGCTTTCTTGGAAAACTGGTGGAAGGTTTATTTCGAAGCAAAGTGCTTCAAAAGCATTCAGTTTTCTGAATTAGTGGTAAAATATTTGTGCTAATGTTGTATATTATAAATATGGTATATTTGCGTTGCACTAATATAAGTATTTTCATGCTTATTTCACTACTTTTAATTTCTGAGGGAGGGGAGGTAATGTTTAGAGGTATTGTTTAGAGGAAGAAAGCAGCAAGGTTCTCGCTAATGGTTTCATGGTAGTGGAAGCATGGATTTGTTGCTTTGGGCATTTTTTCCCACCTTCTTGTTTTGCATTTCACCAAAAAATCTTACAGTTGTACAAGTGTATACATTTTTCTCATGCATAAAGATGGATCTGATGTTCTATAGATTCACTTAATCTACAGTTTAGAGGCTTTGAGAGGGAGGAACCAGTATTCTTTTTTCAGGTCAATTTACAGTCTTTCACTCCCACTCAACAACAACAAAAAAAATATTAAAAATCTCTATAGATATACCTCTGAAGTCTGTAGCTAAAGTACCACTATAATCAATTGGTTTACAAGGTGACAACTGCTTCAGGTTTTCTAAAGGAAAGCTAAGCAAGCTCTCTACCTACTTGTAAAATGGATAATGCATAAGGACTATGCAAGGAAACTATTTCTGGAAGTGTTAGCCAAATTCTTTACATTGTAAATGAATCTTTTCTAGTTTTCATAAATGAAAACAATGAAATTATCTAAAAGGCTAAAATTTGCATTTCATAGCGTGTGTTGCCATTTCAGGGGCTGGCATATTTGAAGTTTTGTTTCAGAAAAGCAGTGCTGTCATCTTTCACAACCTGTGCCAAGTTTTGTAAAATGCTGTATGGTGCAAAATGGTCCTAAGTGAACCCATTTGTAATTTTGTTTGTATTCTGTGGTAGCAACCTTAGGATCCTGTGAGAACATCTAGTGTAGCATAAAGAGATGCTTATATGTTCTTGTACTGGGTGCTGCAGAAGCTGAAGGGTGTTCAGAAGTATGTTATTACAGCTGCTGTTATTCTACTAATGCAGTCATACTACAACTGCTTTCCAAGATTTTTGAAAGCCAATAAAAAAATAGGCTCTTAATTCCATAATTTTCATCCAAATAACTTTTTTTTTTTCCTAAAATGCAGTAGGTTTTTTCCCCCTGAAAAAAAAATTGAAAACCTTAATCATAATGTTATTATTTGCTAGCTATTATGGAGAAGTAAGCAAGAGGTAAAATACACTCTTCATCATAAAAAAAAACCAGCCTCCCAGACCTTACACAGACTTATTCTGGATTATTGCTTTTAATTGTATGCTCCAGTTGTTACTATTTTTCCCTGTTATTTGTGTATTCTGCTCCTCTGTAGGTCTTTGAACTGGAATTATTGATATAAGATCTGACAGCATTATAGAAATGCTAAAAATGTTACTTTTTTTGAAGGAAAAGTGGATTTTAAAGAAAAGTCATTGATGCTAAACTGGTTGAAGGCGTGGCTGTGGAATGGTGATCTGATTGTTGCAGATGTGTGATACTTCAAATTTGCATGTTCATTGGCAAATAATGTTATGGCTGAAAGGCTGCTGAGGCAGGCAAATTGCACCTCTTCACCTAGACACTGTGTAAACATTAATGTGAAAAATACATGCAGTTGTTCATAAAATAGCTGCAAATGAGGGCAACTTTCAAAAGTCTGGGCTTGTATTGTTTCTTTCATGGACTCTTACTCATTCTTTCTCCATTACAGCGTACATGAGAGAGACATATGGCAGCATGAAAACTAAGAAACTATCATTATATTTTAATCTCCTAAAGAGAACACTTTTCTTGCTTTCTCTTTTCTTAGAGCTAGTGCTGGGTCTGAATAATGTCAGATCCAGTGATGTCTGAGTAAGTGTCACGTACAAGAAAGGAAAAAAAAATTAACAGAGGGAGCTACAGTATGATCTTGTAAGTGGTGTAGTATTTGCAGCCACATTTAGAAGGGAAGCTGGAACCACTTTTGTTGCCACTGTGTTATGTTGTTAGGGAAAGAACCGCATACAAAGGAAAATGAGGCACATGTAGAGAATTCCAATCGGGGTCTATGAAAGAAATGAATAAAAAATTGTAATTATGCTCATTAATATCCTCCCATACTGGAAAACAAAATGTGAAAACACTGACCATTACAGAACTAGCACAAACAGTTTGCAGTTATTAGCAGCCCTATTCCTGTTGTAGCAGGAGCCCTGCTGTGTTTTCTTCATATGTCCCTCCGTGACATTTCCTCTGAACAGATTGCAGCTCTCACTTCACCTGTGACTAATCGCCTAAGAATCACACCACTTACAACGTAGCTACCTTCACTCAATGTGACAAATTTTGTCTTTGCTAGTAGTAGACAAAACCGTCCAACAAATTAACTATGTCACTATGAGCACTATTGTATGTCACTTTTAGTTTTCCAAATAACATGATCCTTACAAGACAATGTATAAGAGAAGGCCAAAACATAGCAAGAATTAAATGCCTCATCTGAGATCCTGCAAATGTTTGCTGAAGCTGCCATTTTGATGCTAATTTTCATTAATATGCAGCTGCTCTCTTTTTCTGTCACTACAAACTAAGAGCAGTCATTTCCTTATTAAGGTCTAATTTGCTAGCTTTTTGTCCTAAAATACAATCCTATCTTTGTTTTATGTGTAATTAGTTAAATCAAATAATGTATTTGATTCTATAAGCTTTAAAACTAGGAGTAATAGCTATGAATGGTGCCATTACAGAATACATTTGTGATTTCCACTGTTCCCTTGTGTGCAAAAGACTTTATATAATTCACCAGAAGGACACCTTTGAGCTCGGAAAGTATCACTTCTTCCATTTTGCTTCTTTTGAGAGCTTGCATGCTAAAATTATGGTATTGGATAGATAAACATTCCAAGCAGCAAAACACTGATAACATCTCTGCTGGGTATGTGTGGTTGGTGCCAGGAAGCACCACTGGAAGAGACAAACAGAGTTGTTTCAGACTCTTCTGACAAAGACAAAAATTGATGAGCAGGAACCCACTAAATGACTGAAGCAGACAGGCTTCTCTTGCTCTTTGCCTAATCCCAGGAACAGCCATCCAACCCCACTGCGGTTTACTTAACATGTGCTTCTGCCAACTAGTGTAATTAAACTAACAGTTAAGTTCATAACAGACTGACTGAAGATAGAGGACAGAGTGACAGATGACAGCCAACAGAGACTGCTAGTGTTGCACAAAATAATTGTTGTACTAAAAAAAAAAAATTAGGACAAAGCAAAAGAAAACATGTAAATCATGGCATGAACTATGATGTCAGCAATTTATTTAGAAATTGCTGGTCTGGGCTATCTGTACAATTTTCTGTAAACATCATTCAATGCCTTTAACTGTAATGACAACTCAGGGTGTTTCATAAGCCCTTTGTTTCAGTCCTAGCCCAAAGTGACCTGCGTTGGGTCAGAGAGGAGAAGGAGTAGAGAGGATGCAGGTAACAGTAGGAACATTTATTTTAAATGGTGGAACCTGCTGGAGTTGTAAGAGCAAGTTAAACAGATGGTCATAGTAACTGCAGTTGTGAGTAGTAAAACATCCTTTACAGACTCTCCAGAAATTGAGAGAGATTTCCTTTCCCTGGCACTCACCTGGGTACCACTCTTGGGATGTGCCTGTCAGTTTATGAAATGTATTACCAATAGTATATGGTCAACCAAAGGAAAAATTCCTTGTGAAAGCATTGGACTGAAGAGGACTACTAAAAATCTAAATTGGAGAGCAGAAAAGACAAAACACGTATTTACTATAAAGACTAAGTATAGTAACACTACCACCTCCTGTTCTGTTCTCTCATCAATTCCTTGTGAAATTTATTCCTCCAAAATTTGGGTGTTTGGTATCTCAAGTACTTATGGAAGAGCAGGTGGTTGTAAGAAAGCCATTGCTGATCAGTCCACAGAACACATCTGCTACAGACTTGACGTACAGTGCACTCCAAGACAGATGTCTGAAAGAATGTATGTATTCTCACTGCTCTCCCTGCCTTCACTCCGCTGAAAAAATTATACAGTTACAACAGATGCTTGTATAGCTTCTGACAATTCCTACGTTAGACACAACATTAGTTTATTGCCAAAACCAGATTTACTAGCTCAATGCTCTCCAGTAAAGGAAGTGAGCTGCTATAAAGGGAATAGCTTTAATTATTCCTGGCTTGAAGACAGGAGAATGCCATGAGGTGTTACACTTACGAGGGTGGTCAGAAGTCAGAGTTCTCAGAAATTCTGAGTTGGATTCCAGTTATTTTAATTTACTTCTAGGTTCTAGGACTATAAATCTCTTTTGAAAGATAAAGTTTAGATGGAAGTTTAAAAAAGGACATTCAACTTACTTAAAATGCAAAAAAAAAAATCAACTCCCTGGTTAAAATGGAGAGCTATCCATATGCAATTGCAGTGCTGTTCCCTCATTCTTTCCTTGTTCCATTTGATTAGTGAAAGCAATGTATTTTCTCTGCTTCTGCCAGTGATTAATACTTCTCTGCGCCTCTTTGTTTTTGGTGGCAGATTGATTAGGGAGAGATTCCACAATAAATTGGTTTTGATATCAAGTTTTCAATAGGCTTTGCCAGCCTGCTTGTTTGTGAAAAATACTTCTCAGTCTCCGGTAGCGCATCGCCTGGACTGTGTCTGCTCTGTGTCTCCGTTAAAGGGAAGGGGAGTTCAGGAGACCCCCTTTCAAAGCTCACTTCCTTCACTGCAACTAATAGTGCAAGGTGAAAGAGAAGAGTTTGGCTGCTGCTTCCTTCCCCGTGCCTGTGGGGTGAGCACGTGAGGGCAGCAGGAGTAGCAGGCAGAGACTGAATTGTAATTTTATGCTGGCCTCGGTAACAATTTGTTCTTCCAGGTACTTGGCTTGAGTTAAAGCCCTAATAGGTGTTTGGTGGATTGGTAGTGCCTTGAAGCCATTGCTGTTAGTGACACAGACAAAAAGTTATTCCCTGAACTCTCCTTGGGGAAGTACTGCCTCCAGTACTGACTAGGTATATTTCATATCACCTAGACATTGGTGGTGAGGCAGGGCCTATTTTTAAATAGTATTTTTAACTACGGTCTACACTACTGATTCACATGGTGCCAAGGATGTTCCTGGACACGGGAATGCAATTTCCACTGCTATAGTTGTCTCTGGATGACTGTTGGCCAAACCTAAATGTCCCAGATATCCCTGGGCAGAGTCTGGAGTTCAGTATGAGCCAAGGAACAACAGGCAGTTCATGGGCAGCAGACCTGTTTGGGAGGATAAGAGTTTAATAAAATGGATGAGGACTGCTGTGCACATGTTGCCCTTCATACTGCACAGAGGTACGTTCAAGGCAAATTCATTGTGCTGTAGTATAACTTAAGAACCTTTTTCTTTAGTGGGCTTTTAGCTTTTAAGGAATTATTTTTGATTCCTTGGTTTTTACTGGTAGTAAATTCAACTGATGCTCAGTTTCTGCTCATGCATTAAGCTAAACTACAGATATATTTTTGATTGTGTTTGCTTTTACTTAAAAGTTGGGAAATGCATACTGAAGCATGTTCATACTACATACTGAAGATGTAAAACTCGTGGCAGTTTGCCAGCATAGTCTTTGATGTGGCCAGGCTTGAGAGACCTACATATAGAATAATACAGCTTTACTTGTATATATGTGACCAAACCACCATGTGCACATTTTATTCCTTATCTTAAAAGCAATGTTTTACATTGCAGCCTCCAAAATAAAAATGTAACTATCAAAATTAAGTCTAACACTCTGTCTTATGTGTAACCTTCAAGTTAGAGTCGAAATAGCAAATGTGTTATTTTAGCTAGGCCAGTGAGACCACAATCTGCAAAAATCCTCTTTGCACTTGGCTGTGAGCTCCACCCATTAAACAAACACTTTGTCCTGTTTTCCAATTGAATTTTTCACTACACAAGTCTCATTAATTAAATGGTAAGAGTAGCTTAGCCAGAGACCCATTCTTCCCCTGCAGCTTCTTGCATGGGGACCCCTTTCCCTTGTAGCTGACAAAAGTAATTTTTCTTCTGACTGGCTGAAGAGAAATGTATACCATTGAAAGGACAGCTCAGCCCCCAGACCCAGTTGTCACCAAGAATTGCTTAAAATAACTTGAAAAATAAATGGTTTCTTCTTATCATCTCCTTTCCTTCCAGTCACATTTTTGTCAACTGCATTTGCCTGAGAACTCAAACCTCAGATGCAGCGTGACATTTCCCTACCTTCCTCCTTCCCTTTCCACAGGCCTTTTACCCCCAGCTGTTGCTGCTGCTGCCAGCTCCATTCAATTAACCTCAACAGGAACGCAGTCATCCCTCTGTGGCTAATCCTGTTCAGGATTAATGAACTGTGCTTTAAACCAAGGGAACTGCTAGTAAAAATGAGGTATAATTTTGCTAGAAAATTTTGCCCTGCTAATTAATGAAGAAGGTGATTTTAGGACTTGGCAGAGTTCAGTTTAACTGCAGAAAAAAAATCCACAGAGGAAATATGTGAAGTTTGCTACCTTCTATTTACTCTCACTCTTGCTGCTGACAACTTTTGTCACCAAACGTTCTGTTTTCTGTCTCACTCCCATCGGGTCACCACCAAGGCATATCGCGGGGAAGCATGGAGTAGAGGCAGCAGTGAAATGAGGCAATTTGTTGTGGAACCACTTGTTTCTTCATCCTGTGTTTCTGAGTGGCAAACACTGTGCATAATGTGATTTATTTAAGTATTAAAAAACAGGGAGTGGTCAAAATACTGAGGTCATTGCTGCTCTAGTTGCGAACCAAGAAAATTCCTGGTATTTGGCTTTCGTGCTGCTCCTGGGAAAGTTCTTCAGTTTCTCAGTAGTGTTTGTTCTGTATGTTTGAGGAAAGGCTTGGGCAATGCCTTAGAAACACAGCCTTTCACTTTCTGAACATCAAAAGCAATCATGACAAACACCCAGACAAAGCAAAGTAACAGGGAACTTGTGCAAGAAAGTGATTGACAGGCCAGGGCAGTGACAGGGGAAGGGAGAGAAAGGAAAACAGGTGAATAGCTGGTGTTTAAAAATACGATCAGAAAAGGCAGTTGGTCAAAAATTTACAAGTTCTGTTCCTGTTTGGTCATACACATCTTTGTTTATTACTTCAGGGCCCTTGACTCATCCCATTATGGCATGTTAATTGGTATCCATCCTGTAAAAGATCAAGCAAGTATCATGATTTCCAGTATTTCGTGTCACTTCACTGAAGGAAGTCTTATCATAAAGTAATGAAATGCACAACTGTTGTTCAGATATTTTGATCTTTTATACCAAAAAAAAAATAATGTGTGATGCACAGTACATAACTCTCTAAATCATGCTGTTGTAATTAGTTTTTCCTTACAAAAAAAAATTACACAGGTCTTTCTAAGTTCTAAAAATATACTTCTGACTCTCCAAGTAAAAGATATCCATTCTAGGACGGATATATCTATACAAAAATAGATTAAATCCAGGTTTTAAATATAAAACTAAATCTAATGACTGTAATTTTCATAATATGATAACGAAAGAATTTTCTGTACAATATACTGTAATGGGCCAAATATCCACCAACCACAAAATATGCAAGTCTGTATTCTTCACATATAAATTAGGAGGAGCTGATAAGTTTGAATCGAAGTTCTTCAAAGCATTTTGTTCAAGTGATAGAGCCAGCCAATGTGCTAGCACACATGCTTACATTTTAGCATATGAGTACAGAAAGTCAGCCAAGCATGAAAAAAAGCCAGTCACATAGTTATTTTTGAGACAGTACTTTGTTTTTAATATACTCTACTGTTATATTTATAGATTCAAAAGAAATTATGTCTTATCTTCAAAAGTAATTACCACAGAAGGCATGGCACATAGAATTTTCAAAGGAGCCCAAGGCAACTGGTTCTTAGTAGGCAGGAAAATAATACATCCTGACACTTTTGAATATGCCAGTATCAAGCACCTCTATGGAAGCATCCTGTTACTTGATGCAAGGGTGCTATAAGCAAACCAGCTGACAACATTTTTGCAATTCTAAGAGATTTTATAGCACAGTGAAATATTTCATATCAAGTTCTGTTTAGTATAAGAATGTGCTTTCTAGTTTCTGTAGGAGGGTTGTTTTGGGGTTTTTCCTGGACAGCATTATGGGCCAAATGCTCAAACCTTTTATGTCAAACTCAAAGTTTGATGTAAATGAGACCAGAGTGCTTAGGTATGTGCTAAATCAGATATTTTTATATGGATGCCACTTGAGATTATGGAAGAAAAAATGCACTCATAAATAGTTGTGATTTGTTTGAAGTCAGAGCACTTTTCTCTCTGTGGGTCTATTTATAGTTTCAGGATAAGAAATTCTTATGCTTAGTAGCAGGAACTGATGAGTGAGACTTTCGCATACTCAGAAGAAAAACATGAGTTGTAATTTTCTGTTTCTTCAGCCTAAAGAAAATTCACGAGTCTTGTAGCCAGGATATAAAACTAAATCTGCTTACTTAGGAGGGCCTTAATCACATACTTGCAGTTTTCCACTTGAACTATGGTCTCGGTAATACCCAGAGGAGTTAATTCTCACAGAATGTTTTTCATCTGTTTTTGTCTTATTAAAATAAATCTTTGATTTTGCCAGTGAGCAAGATCGGGTTTTAATGTATTTCATATATATTTATTTTTATTTTTTATTCTGTTGCTATATTAAGACCAGGAACACAAATGAGTTATTGTGAATCCTGAAGTGTTGCCCTTTTTTGCTGCTGGAGTCCAGTTCCATACAATATTAGCAATCAGCTTCTATGCCAAAGCCAAGCAGTGACAGTTGCAATAATGAATATTTGCTGCAGGCCACTGGTATGAAAATAGCACAGTGCTGCAAGCCTGCGTCACCAGAAACAAATCTTCCATTTCACTGTGAATTTCCAGCTTGATTTTAGATCATTTATTATTGAAATAGTTCTTAAAACACTGTCATAATATTGTGCTAAGAAATGCTGATTCAGTCTTCAAGGCATCAATTCAAATGCCTTCATACTCCTTTTTTGGTGGTTTGGGTTGGGTTTTTTTTAATCCCTTACACCTTTAATCTGTACCTTGATTTTAGGGCACTGAACTGTGTACAGGCAACATCACCATAATATATTCAGAGAGACACACGCTGGTTGGGTTAGAAGTTCTGGTGACAAGAGGATTTGAATTACCTCTTTGTAAGCTTACTTGACAGCTTTTAGAATATTTTTCCCTTAATTCCTGCAGATAATTCTAAAGTTTATATGAGGAGGAGCAACCTTGCATCTTTAAATGTGTTACAGCTTTTCGATGGTGGACTTGGATGGTTTACTTGTGCATGTTTTGCTGTCACTAATGCATTTGCATTAGTGGAATATATAATATATCAATATAGGGCACCTTTTGAAAGGCATATGAGCAGAATATATGCTGAACCTTGATATTTGTCCTAGTTGAAGAACATGCTGATGACATTTACCATTTTTAGTTTAATTTTTATATACAAGGTTGCTTTCACAGATGCATAGCAAAATACTCTCAAAAGAACTAGCATAATCAATTGCATTTTCCTTTCAATATAAAATAATTACATGGTGAAGTATTTGATCAACAGAGATACAGAAGGTCAGACATTTGAAGCAGAAAAAAATCTGCAGTTATTTAAGATTCTTTTTATTCATTGACTCAGATTTTCCTATGGAAAATAAAAAAAGTATTATCTATATTTTGCTTAGGGCAAAATACTGACCCTTGCACTGAAAAGCTACTAATGGTGATTGATGTACATATCTAATTTCCTGCAAGATTACAATGAGTTCTAACCTTGCCATCAGTCCTTAGAGAATGTTGATGTTGTCTTTTTCTTTTCCTTCCCTCTTCCTGGTGCCATCTGCCTTCTGCCTTCCTTTTCACCAGGAAAGTGCATTGGCTCGACCTACTAGTAGTCCCAGGATAGAGAAACTGCAGTTTTAAAAGCAGTATTATCTACTGCTGGGATTGGGCTTTTAACAAAAATAGTTTTGGTGCACCAACTTTCAACTGAAGGAAAACCAACATTGACACAGATGGGAAAGGAGTGCTAGTTAAATGTATAATCTTGTGGAAAGATCTACAAAGGCTTCATTTACTCTTCAGTTTCCAAAAAAAAAGGCTTAATATTTCAAAATAGTACTTTTATTTTGAAACATAATTACTGGTCTGTAGAAAATAATAAATAAGAACAGAATGTTTAACGAAGTAACACCATTCTTTCCACACCAATATTTGACATTCCCACTACTTTCAGGATATAGCCACCTCCAAACTCACTCTAAGGAAAAAAACCACCTTTGATTAGACCTTGAGCGGGACCTTATTTGGGCAATATGCTTTAATGCCTGGCAATATATAGAATACTCACATAGCAAACTCTGCTTTCTTGATTTTATGAATAATAATTTTTAAAAACCCTCTGGGAGAATATGTAAAAACATTACAAAATACACAATGTATAGATATTAATAGGGCTTAAAGGGTCCTATTCTCACTGATTGAAAGGGGATCATACCAGGGTTGCTTCTTCAGGTATTAATTTAGCCACTTTCAAGTCCTTCCGTAGGCGATATTTCCAGATCTCTGTAAGTAGGCTATTCTCAGGCTTTACAAGCTTTAATATTAGAAAGAATTTTCTGATGTCTAATCTAAATCTCTCTTGGTGTAATCCAATAGTCCTTGTCCTATTAAGAGGGATCAGGAAGAAGAGTTTATTCTCTTATTTTTAGTGGCCTCTACAGATATGAAAAATGTCATCAGTGTTTACACTTCATCTTCCGTATTTATGGTCCCTGTTTTCTAAACCTCTAATTTATTTTGGCTTCTTCGCTCACTACCCCTCTCATTTTGGGTTTGCATTTGTATTGTTGCTGGATTCACAACAGAGCAAGTAATTGTTAATTTTTGACATTGCAGCCGCGATGCTGGACACAGGGCTTCCAGTGCTAATTAGAGGAGAAAAAAATATTCCGTCAGTCTTTGATTTTGCACTTTCAATGTGGTGAGGACCTTTTTCATAACATGATGATGTAAAAGGCCTGTTTTCATCTTGTTATCCACTACTGAAAGCTTTTTCTGAAAAAAACCCAAACTAACCAACCTACCCAAAATCAGTCAGTCAAACAAAAACAAACAAACAAATAAAAAACCCAACAGCAGTGCTGGGGCTGTTCTTCATCCTGTTTAATAGATCAGGTTAATCCTACTGTGTGTGAATTCCTGCAATTGTCTTTACTGAAAAGCATCTAATTTTCACTGTTTTGAATCATGTCTTCCATTGTTTTTGCACCAGCTCCCAGTTTCCTATTGTCTTCTAAGTTCATAAGCGTGTTCATCATTAATGAAGGTGTTGAACAGTATTAGTCTGAATCACACCTCTGTGGCATCAGTTAGCTGTGTCCCTCCTGCATCACAGCACATACTGTGATCCATAAGCAAAAGAATTTTTATTTTGCATATTCGAGTAGATGGCAATGAATAAAGCATAGTACAGGTAGAGCACCACTAACACCAAGTGATGTATGAAACCAAAATGAACCATCTGTGCTAGAACGTACCCAGGAGTATCTCAGTAAAGTAACTAAGACTTCTTACAGTGGAATCTTCTACTCGGTAGGTTTAATATGATAAAATACAACACTGCAAAGACAGAACAGCTTCTGTCTGTTCTCTCCTTCTCCTGTCCTTCGCTTGCCATCTTCTGCACTGGTTCAGTGCTGGATCTTACTGTCCTCTACCATGCTAAGTACTTAACTATTATATGATTCTGCCATATTCAAATGTCTTTAATTTATTATATCATTATATTATTCAAACCACAATATGATTGTGTATTTTCTCTCTCTTGGCTTTGAAAATTACAGAAAAAGCCTAAGTTCTTACATGCAAGTACTGGATTTCAAAACATGCTTAGTTTTTCCAAACATACCCCTGATACATGGAATAGAAATTTTACTAGTGTTTGTGTAGGTCTCAGATATAGAATTTTCTATATTTAATTACTATTACTAGTATGTATCCTTAATATGCAATAATGGGTAATAATGTACATGAATAAATGTATACTGTGTATTAATAATTACCTTCATTCATTTAATATTAGTTTTGCCTAATATCAAATAAAGTATTAATGTAACAGTTTATTTTATCAGATATCAGAACAGACAATTATTTTCATTTTAGTTTTAATAGCACAGAATGTTAAAACTTTAGCATGGCTACTCAATCAGAGTAAGCGTTATGTGGTGCTGTGGCAGTTTATGCATCTGAAGTGCTGCGTATACATTTTAGCTAACTATTGTACTGTTAATTTCCATGACCTCTTTTAATGGGTTATCTTTCAGTTATACAGTACAGTCTTAATGACCTGTCTTTTCAGTTTATGAATTCTGTATTTATTGGGTATTAGCAGAGTGCAGGAGAGAGAATACGTGGCATTTCTATACGTGGGAGTACAGTATTTTGTAACCACACAAAATACAAAGAATAAGGTGAGATTAAGTCCATTACCATTGGTCAAACCATCACCAGCACTATCTGACATTCAGTGTGGTTACAGCATTAGGATGCAAGCAAGCAAATGCCAAAGGTCACAACCTTTTTTTGTTGTTGTTTCTCTCCATCTCCCCTCTTTGCCCACAGATGTTACCACAGGGACACCAGCAATATCAACGACGACAACCGTGGAAATCCGGAAGAGCAGTGTTATGACAACTGAGATCACCTCTAAAGTGGAGAAAATCCCCACAACAGCCACTAGCAGCACCACATGCCCTTCCGTTGAGACTGAGGAAGAAAAAGCAAAAAGACTGCTGTACTGTTCACTATGCAAAGTCGCTGTCAACTCTGCCTCGCAGCTGGAGGCGCACAACAGTGGTGAGATGGAGCAGTGCTTGCTTTCTTCCTTTTTTTTTTCCTTCTGTCTCAAGAGCTCTGCAATTATCTTCCCCTGAATAGATTAGATCTCTTGCAGCAGGGGACAAAGAGGTGGCAGAAAACTGGCAATTACATGGAATTCATTAACTATTAAAGAATAAAAATGACAGGCAAAGAGGCTTTCATAAAGGGGGAAGAAAGGAATTTTATTGCATGCACGTTACCCATTTTCTTACATTTTAGCTCTTGCAGCTTCCAAACCTTATTGAGCTAAGACAGCTCATGCTTCATTACCCTTGGTGTTCAGAGTTTGCATACTTATGTTTGTGGCAGCGAGCAAACTGAGTATGAATGCCATTAGTTTTGTTTGAAATTTAACAAATTAAGGCTGAAAGAGGGAGCGTCAGAGTTAAATGATAAGTTAGAATTCTTAATTCTTAATAAGTTAGAATTCCATATTGTGTGTTAATAACTCATTAAAATTATGTATATTTTCCCTTTGTTTTCATCAAATGATAGCAACTGCTGCTTGAAAGTTGAATGGGTAACTGCTTAACTCCATCTTTCTTAGTTTTTAAACCTTTTCTTGTTATTAGAGCTAGTAGCATCAATAAATTCCAGTAGTTGAGTGCCATCATTCACAGTCACTATTTTAAGCATCTCATTTGATGGGCTTTGTGGTGAGCAGGGTTAAAAGATCTTGGGATTCAATATGGTGGCAATGACCACCTATAACAGTCCTAGAGAAAAACTCCTGATTTTGGATGGTGGGGGTTACCTGCCATCAGGGTAAACAGGGTTAGGACACAGGCAGAGAACCTTAGCTTTAAACATAGAAATAGTGATGATATACCTGCAACAAGATGATCAATGGTTTAATGATGCAATCAAAAAAAAGAAATAACTTTGCCATGTCTGTGCAATCCACTTAAATTAAAAAGGAAATGATAATTTGTTGGTATAAATGAGAAACAAAGCCTGTTCAGTTTTGAATGCTGTTTGTTGCATGCCAGATCTTAAACTGGTGATAATTCAAGTTCATAAAGCTGTACCCATTTAACCCATTTAACTTCATATGAAGGTTAGTCTCAAAACATTTTTCTGATCAAGATGAGAGCCAAAACATTATTCTGAATATTTAAATACTCCCCTCCAAGTTTTTGCTGTCTATGCTGATAAACTGTGTGTGCTGACATACAGGCAAGCTTGTAAAAGTGCACATGTGGAGGTATACAGCAATTATCAGCAGAAGACTAATTCTGTACACAGTAGTAGTCCATTATCATCACAGACTACCTGTGTGGAAGTCAACAGTATAAGAAATTGCTCAGTCTGAATAAAGGTAGAGCAGCAGGACACTATTGTTTCCTACCCAATCGTCATTTTAATAAAAAATGCAAGTGCATTTTTCTCACATGTACGTTTCTCACACCTTTTGATTTCTCTCCAGGCCATTAAGGGTCTATAAGGATCCATTGCTGGCAGGAACCTCAGCCTCTGTTTGATTTGGGGACTAATTAGTTAATTACAGATTTAAGTGTAAGCTATCTAATGCATACTGTTTATCAATGCATTCAGGAGGACTACAAATCAAACCAAACTACATCTTTAATAGCTAAATTACTCTTCCTTTGCAACTACAATTCAAGTCTTATTAGCAGCAGGAGTTAATGAGAAAAGTCACACCCATTTAACTTCACATCAGGATACCTGCTTGTGCCACTACTTACTGGTGTGGCTGCTTTGTTGTACTGTATTACCTACAGATATCTAATTAATAATTAAATTTCAGTTGGGAAATACTATTACATTGGTATGAATCTGATACAGAAAAACACAGGCATATTCCAAGGATAGTATGTGACATCAAGCTGAGGTTCATATGATTTTCTTTTAAAAAGAAAATACAACAATGGATGCAACCAAATTGCCAAAGTTTTTTCTGTTTCCCATTTCTAATGTCTCCAGGGACTAAGCACAAAACTATGCTGGAAGCTCGGAATGGAAGTGGAACCATAAAAGCCTTTCCCCGGGCAGGCGTAAAAGGCAAAGGACCTGTGAATAAAGGAAACACAGGCCTTCAGAACAAAACATTTCACTGTGAAATATGTGATGTGCACGTAAACTCTGAGACACAACTGAAACAGGTACTCCACTAGCTTGCAGAGTGGGAATCCTTGGCTGTTTGTTGTTTTCATGGTGATAAAGTACCAACATGACAATCAGCGTGTGTCAGTCTAACAGTTCACATCAAATGGATCTTACAGATTTTGCCCTTTATACTTGTCTTTCACACAGTATGTTTTGTTTTGGATACAATTTTCTCTTGTACAGAATATATTTTCTCAAAAGCTCTTGATTATATACATGTCTTAAAGAGTTATAGAAGCTGTAAGCTGCAATGTGTTACAACTGTCTTTAGACTACTGTAATTGTCATGAGCTAATAAACCCTGCCATTTCGTGTACTGCATGCTATTTACCTTGACAAAGATGTGGAGATGCTTGCAGCCAGTATTTTCACAAAACAGTGAATAAGCTGCTTAGAAATGTGGGATGGAGAAGTTTTGCAATTTTTTATCAGTGTTACTCTGTAACTGAGAAGCATGACCTCTAAATTGCGCTAAGTTATGTTCAGTCATTCTTCAGATGAACAAAACCTTTGTTCTGAAAAACACTTATATGCCTTTTGGAATTAAATACTTGTTAAGGAACTTTACAAGAATGAAAATAAATTCTGTAATGGACAAGAGCAATACCTGTCTCCTGCTTTTAGGAAAAATAAATGTCCAGTTCTTTATCTTTTTTTGCAAGAACTCTCCTGAGAGTGAAAATCAAAGCAAAAATATAGTTCTGAACAAGGTCCCTTACATCTAACACAGCAATAAAGTATATGTATAAGGATTGTTGTAAAATCTCACTAATTTTATGAAGGAGAGAATGGATTTTGTGGGGTTTTTTTCACTGTCACTTAGTTTGATATGTAACCATCTTTCATCTGAAATCTTAAAAGTGTGTCTAGGCTTCTTAGGGATTTAAAAAATTTTGTGACCTCTTATTTTATTTTTTTTCCCCTACTTGATTAGGGGATGCTCTACTATCTAATATTCTTCCAAAATTTTCTATCAGCAGTGGATTGAATTTGATGGGTACTTTATAGCGATAAGGAGAAACTTTTCAAAGGCCTCTATCTTTGACCTGATTCAGGTCCTATTTAAGTCGACAAAGGTGAGAAAATCATTGACTATAGTGGAAACAGTGTTGACGGAGCACTGTTGGAAATCCCAGTCCCAAAATGTGATGGACAAAAGATTGTTCAAATTGGAAAGGACCCTATTCCTATTCGTGATTGAATTAGTCAGAGTAATGCTGTTGTGAAGAGCAGTAGCCTTCAGTATTAGAACACCCTTGTGTAAAGCAGGACATGAAATGATCTATAAAGAAATAACACTCTTCCTCTTTTTTTTCCTTTTTTATTTCTCCATCTGTATTTTAACAGCACATAAGCAGTAGAAGGCACAAAGACAGAGCTGCTGGGAAGCCACCTAAACCTAAATACAGCCCTTATAACAAACTCCAAAAGGGAACACATCCTCTAGGGGTAAGTCAATCACCTTTTTATTTTATTTTTATTTTAACCCTGCTGAGTAGTGTTTTTAGAAAATGTAAGTGTATAAATGTTTAAAATTAGAGGGATACTGTAAGCAAGGGGAGTATGCAAGCATCTGAATGAGACCATGGAAGCTCACATGGAACTTTTAATATACTTTGATGGGTGTGGACTACAACTTGTGGGTCCTTGTTTTTTGTAGCTGCTCTGAATCTTCTCAGGAAAGAAGCTTGTTTCAAAGATCATTAGAGAACAACAGACGAAAGAAACATCCAGATGTCAAACAGGATTTTTCCAGGTTTCACCAAGCATGATAGTGATGAAAGGACTAAATAAAACTCTATAAAATGTAAACTCTTTATTTTACCCTTATTTAGAAAATTACTGAGATACCAATTGAAACAGTTAAAAAAATCCATCTCTCATTTCTTTCCACTCAGTGTCAGGATGGTTCTGGTCATGTTTTTGACTGACAGCATAAACTCTCTGAAATATAGCTGTCACTAGCTTCAAAAGCTGAGAAAAAAGTTTATTTTTTCATAAGAAACCCTGCTAGGATCCTTCTATTAGTTAAGAAGCAACTAATATTGTGGGTGTGATATTGAAACATCTGACATTTATCTCCATCATATTAACTGCACGATTGTTTTATGTGCCATGGTGTTTTGTAAGGGCTTATAGATGGTTTTGGCAGGGGGAGGATGTTGATTCATCATCTTCATAGAGATTAGACCCTTATTCTTTGACCATCTTATCTAATGCAGACAGAATATGAAGCTCTTTGCTTGAAAAAACTCAGTTCTCTTTAAGTTCAGTTAAAGCTGTTTTCTTGACAACAGAAAGTGTGTCCTTTTTGGGGCAGCCCTTGTGAGTGGTATATTCATGCACAATTCAGTCGGGTAGGAGCTTTCCTAGGTGTTGTGGCATAAAGCATTGCACCCTTCTGGTAGATCCACTAGTGGGGAAAAAGCTCCATAGGGTTTTGCAGTAACCTACCAGGAAGACTGAGGTCTCCAACACATAAAAGCTATACCGAAAGGAATATAAAATATGTAATTAGGTAAGTAGAATATGGCATCACTAAAGCTTCTCTGACAGGATTATTATTCCTTTAGGAAATTCGTTATTTCCTAGGGGATGAAAAAAAAAACCTATTACATTACTGTGGCTGGTGTGCACAGTTCTCTATTTGCCAATTTATTAATGGTGATTTCTGAGAACTCCAGCCAAGGATCAAGGCCTTTTAGTTGCTGCATAGACAAATAAAGGTATTGTGTCCTTTTCCTGCTCTCTCACTCCCAATTGCTCACAGTATGCAAGTCAGGCCAGGGGTAAGCAAAGAGATAAAGGGAATTAAGAAGGAGAGAATAAGTTAGCAATGAATGAACAGATATCCATAGTAGAATGGGGGCTACATCCAGAAAAGGTAAGAGCAGTTCTCCATTTAGTGTTTTTGGTTTTGAATAGAAAAAATTGCTGTCACTTGAAATGCAGAATGGCACAACAACAAGCCAAAGATTTGCTAATTTTACCTTGAATGGAAATGTTTTTGATGAGCTGTAGACTTTTTCTTTACCCTCTGTTAATTTTCAAGTCATTTACTGTCCCTTAGTTTACTTAATTGGAAAGGAAATGAATAATGGCTACTTTACTCTTAATGTTGACCTGTGTGTTAATTAGTACTTTTAGAGAGGTTTGAAGTGAAGGTACCATGTATACCGAATATTACTGATTTTGCAGCTATCTTGAAGTCATAACCATGTTGGTAAATTAAGTGAAAAGCTATCTAACTGCAATAGAAGTTCCTGATTCCTCCAAAAAATAGCAAGGTAGTCCTAGCCTTTTAATGTAAATTCATGCAAGATCTTTGTTATTCATGACAAAAAGTGTATGAGCATCACCAGGGTTTTTTTTTCTACAGAAGTCAGAAAGAGGATACACTACCTTTTCACAGCTTTTCTAGACTCAAAACTTTCAATGTCATGTTTTCAATATCAATTGTACCACTTTGTTTAGTCTATGTTTGCACGCTTCAGAGAAAAAAAACCTTATTAATTCTCATAGTACTATTAGGAGTTTAAGAAATCTTTTAATGTTGAGACTTACTTGATTCTTCTATAAGCAACAAATGCCCCATAAGTATAAAATACTGCACTGGAGAGAAAGCGGTTATCAGGAGTTTGAGAGTCCAAACATCCTTAACTGGGAATTCTAGAAAACAATCATAACCCTGTTGTTTTAGGCTGGGGTTTTTCTTGTACCTTGTATTTAGTACTTGGTGGGGTTTTGTTGTTGTGTTTGTATTTTTTTTTGTGGGAGTGTTTTTGGTTTTTTTTTTCCCTTGTCTCTTCTAAACAGGGCTGAAAAAGCTCTTTATTAAAAGACATAAAGAAGGAGGAAACAGTAAAATGCTCAGCAAGGGAAGAAGACAGCTTGGATCAGTGGGTATAACACTGATCAAGGAAAAGATCAGATCATTGCTTTCCGTAGGCATCGTTATGAATTTTGTATATAGGATCCATTATGTCCTCTATTAAAAGAATTACAGAATCTGGTCCCCTCTGAATATCTCTCCCAGAGCTTTAAAGGACCTTGAGGCTAGCAAAGTTGCCAATGGGTATTAAGAAAAGTCAAAATCCTGCATCCATCTGGCTGGTAAAACACCAACAGATTTTTTTGTGACATGGTGATAGTATAATGATGAAACTTGCTGTGCTTCATGCCAGACTATTCCTGTCCTTACTTTCTGGCTATTTACTCACCAACATACATCTGAATGGAAAGTAACAGACTGATATAGTGCAAGTTAATTATTTGAAAGCCCTTTTCAATTCAAGGATGAGAAATTGTGGTTTCTTTTGAGTGAGAAGTGTCCAAACCAAGATTTACAACAGCATGGCACCTGTATTCATATTCTGTATATTCAATACCAAATATTCAGGTTTTATGTTCTTTGCAAAGGGCCTCAGGTCATTCCCGGAAACAGACCCACCGACACAGTCCATCAGAGCCAATGGGAACTTTTCTTTATCAGTGGATAAGGTTTCTATTCTTATCTCAGAGTTACAAAGTCAGAACAACAAAGGTATTCTGACTCCTGGATTCTCATTAGAAATATGAAATCCCATTGACATCTGCAGAAATCTATATAGACTACTCTGATGTTATTTGTATGCATACCAAATGTAAATTCTCTTAAATAATAATGGACCTCTATGAGTATTTTCAATCAGTCTGGGAAAAGCTTGAGTTTTTTGTTGTTTGGTTTTGGGGTTTTTTTTGTAACTCTAAATGTGGAGTTTTTCAAATTCTATTTAGTAGTGCACAAGATTCATGATTTCAAGAGTTTTAAAGCAGAAGTCTCAATGACAGTAACAAAAATAATGTGGTTTGGCACCATGCTAAATGATATAGGCAAGAGTTTTTCATGACATTTTAAAATATCTGCCACTTTTTCATAGTCCTTGTAAGAATGAACAGTATCTTAGGAAAAACATTTAAAGACAAAACAAGATGACATAGGGCAGCAGTGACAGAATTCACCATATGAAACATTAGGAGACTTTCATAACTAGTGCAACATAAACACTGATTATTTCCTTGTTCTTAGAGGCAGGAGCTAGTAAAGTGGAGCTAGCTGGAGATCCTAATTTTAAGGAGAGCTTCTATCCCAATGATAAAATCAAAAGTACCTTCTCAGCGAGACCAGGGAAATGGATGTTTTCATTCTGCTTTGGTCTCTATCATAAAGCTTTCCAGATGGAGGTCTTTTAATTAATAAAATAATTCTTTATTTAATTCTTGCAGAGTACATGCAGCTTTACTTTGGTGCAGATTGCCCAGCCCCTTTTAAGGTTTGCTTTGATTTCTAGTCTTATATTAAATTTTAAGTCCCAGTGATAAGGCATAAACGTTGAAACTCGTTGTCCCAAACCAAGTCCTGTTCACCCTTGTCCAATGTGCGAGATCGTATCTCCTGGCACAGGCCTGCAACTTGTAGGGTCAGTAGCCACTACAAGGACTCTTTTACTTGATTTTGCACTTATAATCTTAAGTCAAGCTCCCTGTCGTGTAACTAATATGAACAAATTATGTCTCTCTGTTTGTTTGTTTTCTCTCTTCCCCACAGGTAAAATTAGTATTTTCAAAGGAACCTTCAAAGCCGATGGCTCCACGAATCTTACCAAATCCGCTAGCAGCTGCAGCAGCAGCTGCTGCTGTGGCTGTGAATTCCCCCTTCAGTCTTCGCACAGCCCCAGCAGCCACCCTTTTCCAGACTTCAGCACTTCCTCCAGCACTCCTACGACCAGCTCCAGGGCCTATACGGACCACCCATACTCCCGTGCTGTTTGCTCCTTACTGAACTCCAAACAGGAATTAATTGTACTGCAATAATTTTTCAAATCAAAACAAACAGACAAAAAGAAAATCAAGAACATTGAACTATGCAGTGTTTATTTATAGTTTAAAGTATATATGAAGAGCCAGGACTTTTGATAGAGAACTGAACAAATTCTAAAAGGGGGAATGGGCAGTATTTTCTCCAGATGAGAACATTCCTCTTGAGTATTGATCGTTTTAGAACTGATCTCCAGCATTGACTTGTAGTGACATATAAAACTTATGAAGCCTTTTGACTGTGCTTTTTGGCACATATTTCCCTGCAATGTCTTTCCTGCTTTATGAAACAACTTACAAATTTGTCTAAAGGGCATTAACTGGTTCCAATGTACATAAAATACTTTATTCTGTAGATTAAAGAAGGAAAAAAAAAAGAAACACTGTGAATAGTAGTACCCTTACCAATCCTCCTGCCAAATCAGCAGTTACTGGGTATTTATCTGAACAAAAGTAGATACAATAGATGTCTTGTAAAACAGTAGTATTGTGTCTCTATCTATGCCACTAGGTTTCTAACTGAGTTGCAAAAGATAAAATGAACTAATTACGTCACTTTGGTAAGTAGTCAAATATGATGACAATAATGTGGAGCTGTTCCTGATGAGCAAAAATTGTTTTCCTCACCCATAGAAGAATGGGCATGAAGATAATCTGTGGTTAAGGCAAAGTAAATTATAAAGACGATATCAGTGAGGAAAAAAAAATGATCCAGATGCTGTACACAGAGTGGGTCAAACCTTTATTTACCTGAGAATGTATGTGTACAGTGAGTGCATATTCAAAAGGTGTAATACATACAGGATAGACCAATGTTTAAGGCATGCCAGTGGACAGAAAAAAAATACACTCTTGTCATGAAACAGGCCTGATACTTTAGTGTTGAGCAGAGAGAAGACACCAATGGGTTACGTGCATAGTCATAACTAGGAAATAAAAAGCAGGAGAGAAATCCTGGCCTCATTTAAGTCAGGATAAAGTTCCTTCTGACTGCAATGTAGCCAGAATTTCATCCCAAGAATGGCACATATTCTTTTTATATCACACCAGTGGGAGTGTCTCTAGATACAGGTAACATTTTTTGCAATAGGCTTAGTCTTAGATTTATTATCTTGTTTTATTTCCTACTGATGTGATATAAAATATCTTAAATACCTATAAAATGTAAACAGCAACACATGAGATACATATTACGAGATAACTGCACATCATGGGTTTGGAACAAATACAACTTTTAGGATCTGAAGGGACCCTTGAATTCTGTAGCTGACCTTTCTGTATGGACAGCTTAAAGCCTTATATATTTACTGTGAGGCTTAAAGGGGTCGACTGTGTCCCTTTAAAGTAAGATTTATCAGGGGTATATATAGATATATTGTATATATGTTAGAGTAAGAAAAATAACTTATAAACAGAAAATCTACTATATAATTATATAACCATTGAATTTCACATGTGGGTCATTAAGTGGTAAGCAAAAAAAGCAGAGAAACAAAATAGACTTCTTGAATCTGACTCTTGCTGCCTGCTTTTTCCCATAGGGAGCTGAAAAGTATCTATTAATATTATGGAGTGCGCTGCTGAGTCACATGCGACCACTCTGATGTGTAGCTAAGTGAAATGCCTTCCATACATTTAGGAGGAATAAAATTTAAAAGCATAATTTAAGTTTAGATGGGGAAATTATTTGAAAGATTTTATTAAAAGGTAGTAATGCAAAATATTGACCATGTGGTTGCTATATAATACTGCCTGTGGTTAATATGGACAGCTGGGAGATATAGAGGATGGGAATATACAGCACTTTTGACTTGCAGTTCATCAGTGAGCCTTCCATATACATTGGTATTTGCCATTTTTTAAACCTCTCTGCATTTAGATTTTATAAAAAAATTATAAAAAGAGAGAAAGAAGAGGTTCCATGGATGTCTGTGTCCAAAGAATTCCAAAGAGATGCATTTATTTATCTAGTGGTATTAAAATAAGTTCTATATTATGTATTTGTATTTCATCCACTTTATTTGCAAATGTTTGTGCCTTGAAATAAAATGGGCTTTTGGTTATATTTAATTCATTCCTATGTAGCCATGAAAAAAGATGAGATGGTGATTTCAGGGCTAGTTACTAGCTAGATTGCTTTGGCCTAATTTCCAAAACAAGAAGAGTTTTGAGTAAGTTCCTGAAGCCAAGTTTAAGCACCTAAATAACTAGGGGCTGACATTTAAAAGGGCTTCCTACTTCGCAGCTCCCAGTAAAGAGTCAGTAAACAGGCCAGCCTTCAAAGCCTGCACCTAACGCTCAATTTAGAAAATGTTTCCTTTTATTTGGGTACATAAATATAATGTAGTAAGGTTCAACCCCTCTTTGCAAAATCTTGGGCCTTTCAGCCTGCTTTCAACCTTCCATCTTGTTGCAGAAGTTGTAGTGCCATTGCCAGCTGTGTTCAGATTCCTCCTTGAATAGGGCACCGGTTTTCAAGCTGTGCTCCATGAACCACCATTTATCCCCAGAGCCTTTTCTAATACCTTGTGTATGTAAGCACTTCCTAAATGAGCGGAGCAGGACTGGCTTTTTGGAGAAGGACAAGGTCTGAGCAGGTGATCTTTTCCCATGAAAAACATGCAGATGGGAAAAGGGGAGAGCCATAAATATTCTGTAGGCTCTTATGCACAGAATTCTGGTGCACGGACACCTGCTGTACATCCTGCCATATTGTTCTGATGCCATGAAAATCAGCAGGCTGATCCTTGTCAAAATGTAGCCTGTGGCATGTATGGAGGCACAGTACTAAGGGCAGAGTTAATACAAATTTTACTAGAACTAAAGAGTGTCATTCCAACTACTTACATCCTCTAATTTGCAATGACACCTTCCGTTTTCTTGGACCTCTTTTGTCACAGTGCTCTATGGAACAGGTTTTTGTTCACACAAGTCTCTTTTAAATTTCAGCTGTAAACAACAAACTCAATTCTTTTTATGTCTCTTACTCACTACCTAATAAAGGATAAAGCCTAAATGTTAGAATGTATAGTGGATTTTCTGTGCCTTGCTGTTCCACCACATCTTGGTCAGTAACAAGTCAATGCACCTGGGATGTCAGCGCACAGTTTATTAGATATATATCTATCAAGAAAAATACTGGCACAGCAATCTGTTTGGGCAAGGGGAGCTTCCAGTCAAGGGTATGTCCACAGCAGCTGACAAAGGAGCTAGCAAACAGAAGACACTTTACACCTACTTGTCAATACATTCAATATGGAGAGCACTATAAAAGAAAAATGTGTCATCGTATTTCATATTAGAGTAACACTCCAGGGCCAAGAGGAAGCCTAAAGCACAAGGAAACAGATCATTTCATCAAAGACCGAGTCACTCACTGGAATAACAGTGTGAAATCAGCCTGCAGGGAAATGGCTGGGTATGAACTCGGAAAAACAAACAGGTTCAGGGATGTTTTCTTAAATTCTATATGAAGTGTTAAAGAATTACTATTCTGTTCTGACACGAAGATATGGTATTTTTGTGGGAGGGATATATATATTTATATTTTTACGCTATCTTTATTTTTCCAACTATCTCTGACTTCAAACCTTTGTTCTGAAGGATCATCATTGCTCTGAACCATGAAATCAGTTACCCTTTTGAAAGCTGCTGTAAAAGCTGATGTGAGAGGTCAGTAAGCAAATGGTATAAGAACTGGCCATGTCAAGGAATATTGTATTTGAAAAGTATACATCTTTATTTTAAGATAAATTAAAGTTATATAAATTTAAGAACAGATAATAAAATTAAATATAACTAGAAGAACTACATCTGTCATTTTAGTATTGGAATGTTACAATTGGCTCTGTATTTTAAAAGATGAAAAGACTTTTCATCATTTTAGATGCTGGATCAATGCAAGGGTACTGTGGATAAATTTACTGTCTAACACTCATTATCTTCATGTTATACCAGGAATACATCACTGGATGGACCTGCCCTTAGTCACTTCTGTTCTAATCCCCAAAGATACAGTAGAGTATTGGTCCAATATTCCCTGACAGCTGAAATCATACTCCTTAGGAGCCCCTGCTCCTGTCTTCTGCTCCCAGTAAACACATAGGTTTTAGACTCTTTTCAAAGCATGATGAGGAATTTTGATTTTAATATTTGTCCTTTTTAAAAAAAAATAAATGTCATTTTATGAAGATAAGACCAACACTGAGGAGCAAGACCTGAAAATTTTCTTCACAATTGCAATGTAAATATGAGGCAAAGATACCCAAACTGTTTGAATGCACAAATCTCTGACAACACGTGAAGTCCTAAAACATTTTATCTGTTCTTTTTATTAACATAGGTGCCTGAATTTCCATTTTTAGAATTGACTTCATCACAGCTCAGCCTTCAGGAGCTCTAGGTACTAAAGCTCACAAGAAAATAACCATGGGCTTCCTGTTTATCTAAATGCATGTGAAAATGTAAGGCTATCCTGTATAAAATACTACAGATTTATTTTACATCACATTTTCCCGTGTTCTCATTGTTTATCATGTAAGTGCCATTATTTCATTACCAGTGAATCATACAGAAGCTTCTGTGCTGGGATTCAGTGTGTGACTGAAAGAAATAGTAATATTGATAAATAATATTTTTAATTAGTTGAAATCTCAAACACACAGTTAAGAGTTTATCCAAGGACAAGAGCTTTATGCCCTCTTACACATACAGCTTTATTAAAATTCAGGACCATTTAGGTGTAAATGTAACTATCTGGAGGATGGTTATTATATAGCCTGATCTGAAATGTCAGGGTTTGAAAGAGCCTGTGCTCCAGACCGAAATTAAGAATACTATGAAAACCATAATGCTCTTAACCCTGGGACTCCTGAAAGCAGTTGCAAAGATCTTTGACTTCAGTAGAGGCAATTTTTTGCCCTGAGTGCTTGAGGCCTTTGCAGTCATGCTGTGTACTGCAATTAGGCATCATTCCACTCTGATTCAGTATTGATATATTGATAAAGAAACTTGGTGATGAGAAAAATGATGAGAAAGAACCCAAAAGACTTTCTTTGGCTTAGGTACCTCAGTGACTTTGAAGCAATTTTCTTCACACTAGTCACACTGTCAACACACTGACATTTGTGCTGTTCACAACAGAAGCTGAATATTTGACACTTGTAATTAGAAACAGGTAGAGTTATTGATACTCATTGCATATGTATTGGACACTCAATTACAGGACAAAAGAATTTTCCTTGGAAATCCATGCATTCATATCTGGTCATACCAGCCAAGGTATCTTTGCATCTCATCAATACCTGGGTCCCCAGAAAGGATGTCCATATTTTCTATTTGTTTTCAAAACCATTTGATTTTTCTTCTACGCTTCTTTATTCATAGTTTCATCTCTCATATGAACAAACAGAATCCACAAGTTTAAATATGCACTTAAGAAGTTGGTGTTCATCAAGCCCCGTGTTGGATCATTTGATCAGTTAATACATTGAGTCAAAAAATTAAAGCAGCAGTGCTGTGTAATAGTAATATATTATGAGTAGAAAATGTATGTGTACTACCCTGCTCTCTACCTAATCTAGTCAGAGTTTTATGACACAGACAGCTCTTCAGTCTTTCACAGTTTCCTGAAATGCTCATCTTTGGGGATTCTTCAAAGGTTTGATTAAATGTAAATGTTATTTCTTATATTCAGTAACAATAGCTATGCATTTCTGAGTGCAAATGGATCAGAAAAAAGGATAAAAACCATAAACTGTTTTCTTACTACAAATGCCTGCAGCATTTGTTAACAGCTGGAGCCCTTTCTCTGCTTGTGGCTGGTGGTTGGTATTTGCCATGGGCACAGTTCTCATCGGCACATGTATTAGGTGAAAATTGTCTACTCAAAACACAGGCCACCAAGTGCAGACATTCTTTTGGGGCACAACAAAGCGGTAGATGATAGCATATGGGCAAAGCTATGCCTTTATAGCAGCCTGTCATAACTGCCCCTTAACCTGCTTGGTGACTCGATGGGGATAGGCAACACTCCCACAGATTCCTAATATGGTCATTCTGTCATATTTATAACATAGAGGAGACCAATTTGAAAAAAAAAATAAAATCCTGATTTGAGGATTTTTTGCAAGTGCTTCAGTTTGGGGGATAATTCCCTCCCCCGAGGCCAAGTGTAATCTTTCTTTCAGACATGCTTTCAATGCAGTCTTGCCCATGACATTATTGCCAGTCAAATTGCTGCCTGAATATGTTTTTTCTATCAGAATAAAACCATGAAGATAAGGTTTGGTACCCAGAAAGAACACCCAAGAACAAAAAATAAAAATGTAATGAGCCTCACTCAGGGTCACATTTGTTTGACTTCCTGCAGTCACCTAAGTCCTACAAGCTTGCTGAAATGTAGGTGTCAGTCCAAAAGAAAAGATCCATTCCTTTCTTCTACTGTTTTATGATTTTAGACAGGAGATGGAAACAGCTGTAGCTCTTTATCCAATGACTTACACATTAAAACATCCTTGTAGTTGATCAGAAAAATATCTGCATACCTGTCACCTCTCTGTATGTACACAGATCTTATTTCCCTCCCATCCTTCTCCTGAATCACTTGTTTTATGACACCCCAGCTGGACAGGACACTACAAGGAGAATTATGAAGGAAAAAAAAACCCCAAAAAATCGACCACACACTTCAGGGGTGTATAATGTCACAGAATCATAACATGGTTTGGGTTTGAAAGGACCTTAAAGATAATTGAGCTCCAACCCCCCTGCCATGGGATACACTAGAGTGTAGATATGGTGTATGTACATATGGTGTACGTATGTATAATATGGGCATATGGGTGTATAATAGGGGTATGTAATATAGTACCTCTTTATTCCCTCCAGGGGTATAACCTAACCAAAACATGTGTCTGGAGTGTTGCACTAAGCCTTTCATTACAGTATTTGCTTCTTTAAATGGTGACCCCTGAAACCAGTCTTGTTGGCTGTGCTACTGTTAAGCCTTCTGCCTTTCTGTGTAAGATTCTCTGTTATTCTCTGTTTTGCATAGCAAGTGAATCCTTGCAAGAAAAGCTAGAGCTATTTTCATCTCCTTTACAAAGCTATGAAAAGCAGTAGGGAAAAAAAAAAAGAAACTGGCCTTTCATGTTTTATTGATATCTATATTCCAGCTAACTGTCAGGAACTTCACAGCTGCAGTCAATACTTTAGAAGCTCTTTAGTTCTGCTCCATGAGACAGGATGCATGGGTTGCATTCCATGCAACACATGTTTAATCCAGAGCAGTGTGCAAATCATCTTCTCTATGCTACTAACTCACTGAAAACCTTAAACTTCAGTGAAAAAGCCTCAAAACCTATCAGGGCCAACTGAAAGCACTGGAGATGAAGAGCACATGTTACATGATGTGTTGTCAAAGAGCTGCTAGGAGGACCTCCAGGTGAGTCCAACAGCTGCATTACATTAGGGCAAGAGAGGGTAATGGTTTGGGCAATTTAAGTTCCTTCTGAACCCAAATGTGAGAACTAGTTTGACCCTGAGGAGTGCACTGGAACAATTGGGAACTGGAGAAATCTGTTGGTATTGTTGGAGAATATATTTCCAGCTATGGATAATCTCCAACATTGCAGTAAAAGGCCTCAAACTTGAGACCAAGTGATTTATCAGGATAATTAATTGTTATTCTTAGACCTTATAGATAGCCAACATAAGCCTTTCATTTAGTGATACAATGCACATTTAAATTAGTGGGTACTACGAGTACTGAAGGCTTCATGAAAACTGGCCCATATCATAGAATCATAAAATCGTCTGGGCCAGAAGGGACCTCCAAAGGTCCTCTAGTCTGACCCCCCTGCAGTCACAGGGACACACCCAACTAGACCAGGTTGGCCAGGGCCTCATCGAGCCTCACCTTGAATGTCTCCAGGGAAGGGGCCTCAACCACCTCCCTGGGTAACCTGTTCCAGTGCTCCACCACCCTCATTGGAAAGAACTTATTCCTAATCTCCAATCTAAATCTCTCCTTCTCCAGTTTAAAGGCATTAGCCCTTGTTCTGTCATTGCTGGCCTTTGTAAACAGACTGTCTCCAGCCTTCCTGGAGGGAGGCTTATACTTCAGAAACACAGTAAATTTAGGTGACGTTTTTATAAGTCCAAGAGTAAAATTTCATGGTCTGGTAGTTTGTAATACTAGTTTTGATTGATAAATAGTCAATATAATATCTCTAATTAAAAAAAATGGAGGGGGGTGACTGGGGCAATTACACTTTGCTATTTAAACACCTGATACCTGCCTCAGGGTATTTTAAAGGTCAGAATTATCAACCACATGGAAAAGCAACTGCATCTTCTCAAAGGTAAGTTAGGTGAGACAAAATTATCAATATTTTACTGATTTATTTGTTAGCTAAGGGTGGATTACTTGTTCCAGATTAGATCAAGTATTTGAGAGAGTGACCCATAAAAATTATTCAATTTGTGCTATGAGGATTTTGACAATGATTTTGGAATAAACTAACTGAAGTAAGAGCTGCATGAATTATAGGGTAAGGTGAATTATTAGGGTGAGGAAAGAAAGTAGAAGGCTGTTCCTCAGCAGCAATTTTAGTTTGTATCTGATTTCACTGGCTATTTTGCACATAGAAAAAAAAGCAGGTACTCTTGAAGTTTTTTGATAACACACATTACGAGCTATTATCAACGTAGAGAGGAATGTGATATTTTCCAGAAAGAATCGAATGACCTTGAGAACTGATATAATAGAATGGAGCTGTAACTCAACAGGAAAGAAAGGGACAATCATGTATTTACAATCTAATAACAAGTAGCTGTAAGAACTCAGCAGTTAGAAGTAGCTGAAGAAGAAAGAGCACAATCCACAGGTATTACTATTGGAGATGAGTTAGAAACTTTTAAAAAAAATGGCAAAAATATGCATATTCTATGTTAGTCCACAGAATAAAAATTTGGTATTCTGGTATTCAGCAAGTCATGATCAAGAACAATTATTTCAGAAAATAGTTGAGGGAAAGTAGAGACCTAGAAGACAAGAAAATAATTTAACATTTCTGTGCTTAGAAAAAGGAGCAGAAGACAGAGAGAGGGATTCAATTGTTCCCTACGCATCTTGGGATGCAAACAGTGGTAATCATTAGGAAGTGAAAAAATATATTCAAATTAAGAAAGCGTTCAAGTATTAGCACATGAATAAATACCTATAAACTCACCAGTGAAAACTGGCTACAAATCAGAAGATGTTTGTAAGTGTCAAACCACAAAAAAATGTGTCAAAAAGGTTCTAAGAAGGTAAAAACTGAGGGGCTCCTCAGGTTTCTGTCCTGGTAATGATGTCTGAGTTTTAGCACGTTGCTTTCAGTTCAAGTTTTAGGTAACAATTAGGTAAATAAATTGCTACCTGAAATCTGCCTGTCTTTATTTTTTAAAATTTTCCCTTCCAGAAGTCACAGATATCCCATGCAGGGGGGACTGGATATAAGCTTCATGCTTTGGCACCCTGCAGCTGCATTCATACTCTCCATTCAATGCCATGTTTTGCTATCAACCAAAAGGGGGGGGGAACCCCAAACCAAAGCCACACCAGCCAAGCAGCCTGTCCTCCAAAAGAAAAGGAGCACCAATACCCAAAATCTATGAGTCAAAGCTCGGTGATATATTCAGTATGTTATTAGTTGATTTAGAATAGTCTTCCATATGAAGTGTGTTTGAAAATATTTTACAGAATTAAAAGCTCTGTGTGACTACAGCACAAAAACATAATCCAAAATATTTTGGCTAAAAATGGAAGCCTTCTGTTTTCCTTACAACTGAGGCCAAAACAATTTTAATTTTTGGCTTCTTAATTAATGTTAAATACAGCCTAGACTGAGTTTCTCATCAAACAAATATTGCAACATTTGTAGATTTGCAGTTATTTAGTCTGTTGTTTTATCTTTAATGTGAGCATCCTGAATATGAGAGCAGTTAAATTCAAAGTCTTCATAGATTATGCCATCTGTTATTGGAAATCTGTGTTTCAGCGCTAAACAGAGCATGGTTGATAATCTTGTCATTTTACTATAGCTTGGCCACTTTTTATTTATGTTTGCGGTATTCGTGCCTAAAGACTGATTCTGATCATAAACAAGAATTTCATGTTATGACAAAATAGAGATCTTAAAAGTTGTTTTTTATTACACCCTAGCATAGAGTGAGAAGCTTGTGCAATTTTTTTTATGAGAGAAGAAAGAGACTGGCAGTTTGAGACAGGAGATTCAAGTTCATCTGTTTGTTCTGATTTTGTCTGGAGACCTGAACTTTTGTTAGGACCTAGTTGAGGCTCCTGGGCACTAGAGCAGTTCCTTCCCTCCTGCCAGCTTACCCGTTGAGCTACTTGATTCCTTCATTGTTGTCCATAGTAGTGTAGCTGTCTACACCTCAACAGCTAGCTTTGATTAATTGCAGGTTTAGGGACTTGATACAGCCACCCTCTATTAAAAGTCTGCTGTAGAATGAAATGACTTGTGCCCTGGAAGTGCTTATTTTCACTACAGACTAGAAAGGAAACCTTGGATAATAGATAGAAGAGAGAGAACAGTGAAATTGATGGAAAAGTTAGGCATGTATTAGAAGTCAGAAATTAACTTGATTAACTCTAAATGACTGTGTCTTCAGTTCAGGATGTGGAATAGCTAAGGTGAAGTCCATCATGTGGCAGAGCACAGTCATCAAACTGAGTCTCTTCTATGTAAGATGAGTTGAGGGGAAAAAAAATAATCCTTGTTAGTAATTTTAGTTTTAATCTTAGAAATAAGGATTTTTTTTTTTTTTTTCAGTGAAGATGTTAGTACATCAAGCACTTTAATGTAGTTGTTTTGAATTAGGATTTTTTGGTGGGTTTTGGTTTTGTGCTTTTTTTTAAAGCAAAGTTTAGTCTATTGTGAGCTCTCCATGGAACCACAACATTTCTCTCAGAAATAGCAGCAAGCATGGGCTGACTGCAGGGTGAGGGGAGCTAGTAGCACCGGGCTGAGCAGGGGCCTCACCAACAAGTGTCTGGTCCCTCACCCAAGCAAGGTGAACAGGTCTGGTGACACTGACCAAACAAGTTGAGAGTCTGGGACTATCCAGGCCAGTCTGTAGTGATGAGACAAGTACCAGGGCAGGGTCAGCAAGGCAAGCAGGACAAGTGAGGTTCAGTACCAGGCACAGCAGATCTATGGCGTAGTTTAAATGCAGCTCCCAAGCAAATGGGCAGATGAGGCCCCAGATAGTGTCTCTTGGCTCCTTCTCTCATCTTGTGTGTTCTCCATCAGTCTGATCCCAGGTTACATGGCCATGCTGTGTCAGATCCTGGGAAGGGAAGGAGGAGGCTGCAGAGACTGTGGGTGTGCACAGAGCCATGACAATATTTCCACATACTTTGTAAAGAGTAGAAGAGATGATTTTGACTCTAGAAATTGCAGAGTCAAAGAGCAGGAAAGGGGAATGGAGGCACTGAGCTTTATGCATGGCCATAAAGAAGGACAGACCAAAGGCAGTTGATCCCTTCTGCTCCTGAACAGGTTTTCAGAGAAATGTCAGTATTCATAGCATGGGTTTGTTATGCTAAACCAAAGAAGCCGAATTTGTCAGCATATGCAGAAGCTCATTGAGAACAGCAGGAATAAATCTTCTTAAGTGTAAACAAAATAGAGCATAAAAAAGTTTTCTGAGCACAGTGGCATGCCTTTTTACTTACGACATAACTCAATCTACTGTAGGAAATGTAGTTCACCCTATTTTTTACCTGCTTTAAAAAATTGCTGAGTTGAGAAACCACAATTGTTTATCACTTTATCAGAACTCAGGTGGTTTTTTTTCACTGCAGAGCCATTTGTTGGATGGAAATAAGATGTTTTCATTTTATACAGGGAGGTTCCTTCTATAAAGGTTAAGGCTGGTTGATTTGAAAGTTCAGAGCTAGCTTCTTAGCTTGCCTAAATTAGCATAACCTCATTGTTTTTCTAGGCTTAAAGCAATTTTTTGGTGGCTGAGATCTGGCACATAGCTTGGAACGCAAGTGTTATTGTCAAACCAGTATCAGGGAGATGATCCTTCATAAAAATGGCTATATTCCACAGTAAATATCTGCTGTTTTACCAAAAAGACCACAGCTGTGAAAATTTTCCATGAGAACTGCTATTTCCACTTGCTCTCTTCTTTAATGTTAAGCAACTATAGATGAAATACTTCAGTCATGCAAAAACTCTCTTATTTCCTAAACAAGTTAACGGTTGGCAGTGACATGGTTTTCTGATAGAATCTATAAATACATTACTACTATTTCATAGAATCAAAATATACGGATTGTCCCGGGCTCTCATTTGGCTTAGGTGTGGTGGATGAAAGCTTGCCCATCTAGAACCACCTGGACATTAAGAGCTTAAATGTATCCAAGGCACAAACTTGTGTTTGTGGTCCCGGGACCACTGATCAAGAAACTATTCTGATAGCATAAGCATCCTGTTGTGGCTGCTGAAGTGCTACGCCTGCCTGCTCTTACCTTTACCTTACTCCAATCTGTTACACTTCATGGTATGTTATGGGTTAACACAGACATAGGATTTGGTGAAGAAATCAGTGGTGAAGAAACAGAGCAGAAATTGAAGAAATGGACCTCTTGCAGAAGTGTTGGGTTTGAGGTTTTTTGTCGTTGGCTTGTGTTTTGTTTGGGTTTTTTTGCAGTCTAATGAAGGATTGTTTTGTATGCTGACCTTTCCCAGTGTTGGGCAATTATTCAACAGAGGCATCTGCTACTAAATACAGATTCTGTCTAAAGAAAAGTGTCTAAAAATACAATCTCACTCCTCTGAGCAAGATGTCATTTGGGATACACTTGTTGATTCCCAAAACAGACACTAGGTTTTAAAATTTAGATATTATAACATTCATGTTGTAGACATGTGACTTGGATCAGAGGTCAACTGCCTGGGCAAAATCCCCTTCTTGTTGTCCAGTAGACAGGCAGGTCAGGAACTAACCAGGCTGCTTGGCAAGAGGCTCCTAGCATGTATGTGAAGTGTTAGGAGGTGTCATGGGGGTTAATTACCAGAATGTATGGATACAGTTTCTTCCTGTTCTGACTTAGGTATTTTATATCTTATTGAGCAGATCTTCCTTTAAATTGGTGTTCTGAAACCTGGAAAATCTATTTGACATAGATTAGCATTGGGATTAGGAATCAACATCATCAATACCTGTGTTATGGAACATGATGCTCTACAGCAGGGAAATGCAGGCACTTGTATGATTCAACGATTTCCTAAGACAGGGAGAAGGAATTTTGTGGATCAAAACATTCAATTAAGAGTTGCCAGAATTCTACTCAAATCTCATGTCAAATATTTGGCTCCTGCTTTGGATCCTACTGTTATGGCCTAGTTACAAAAATCTTCAGAGGGTTCGACAACAGTATGGATTGTGTTCTTCACATATTATTAGAGAGCAGACGGGGTGACCACAGTGTAAGAAATCACAGATCTTCTTCCCAGGGGAGTTCAAAAATTAGCCTAGAGGGACTGGCATGTGTGGATGTGTAATTCATGTCTGCCACTGCAAGTGTTGCAGGGGCAGAGGAAAGATTAGAGAACTCTTGCTTTTATCCCATTTGGCTCACAAATCACTTAACTGTTAGCAACATGCAGATTTTAAACAAAGATAAGCAAGACAGCAAATGATTTAATACAGATGAAGCAAACTCAAGGAAATACATGTGTAGTAGCTGAGGAAAGTTAGCTTTGCTGTTTTACCATTTATTTAAAAGAACGTGTTTCTGCCCGATACTGACCTGTCAGTATATCAGACACTGGTGGTGGTCTTCCTGGAATTAATATATTGCCTTAGTTTTCTTTCCTCATTATTTATTTTTCACTATTCATTCAATGTTCCCTGGTTTAGCTGCATTGCTGGAAAGTTGCCTATTTCCACTTCTTTCTGCAGAATAGAGATGGTTCATCACTGAAAACTGCTTTACTTAGTGAAATCCCAAGGAAGAGAAATATTTGGATATTTGGTTGGGTATTTGATCTGTAGACCAATCATGTTTTTCTGTTTTCAAATGGTGCTGTGTGATTTGTAAGCTGTAAGGGTATTTTTGAGATAAATATGTAGTAACCACTTAGAGAAGTTAGAGCCTGCTCTGGTCCTCCTCATAGTTACAGGTACCTCAGCCTACTGCAGTTGTTTTCACAGTAGACTTGCAAGACAACACAACTGCTGTTGTCCCATAAGGATAACTTAGCATCAAACTTGGACTTCAGGCAGAACATAATTATGTTTTTTCTCCATAAACACGACCACTGCAACCTTAAATCTGTCTTGAATTGCCAATTAACACTAAAGATGCCAGAAGGCTGTCTATGCTGTAGTTGCAAATATTCATTCCTCAAATCATAGAATAATTTAGGTTAGACCACTGGAAGTCATCAAGTCCAAACGCAAAGCAGTGCCAACCCCAAAGTTATTTTAGGTTGTTCAGGGCTTTCTGCAGGTGAGTTTTAAAAATATCCAAAATTAGAAGGTCCACAGCATCTGTAGGAAGCTGTGGTTCATCGACATTAAAATCTCTTACTACAGGAATATATTGTCTCTTGATCATGTACCCCTGTGCATCGCTGGGAAGAGTCCTGCTCTACCTTGTCTCTAGGCAGACAGCATTTAGATCCCACTCTTATCCTTTTCTGCAGGCAAACTCATTTCTTTTTATGTTGTGTGGGCTATATCCCTAACTAGAGGACCCTAAATTGAACTTGTTCTGCTGTGTCTATATTTGTCTCATAGTGGGGATTGAAACCTGATGCAGCATTCTAGGTGTGGTCGCATTAGTGCCAAATAAAGGAGGGGGAAATAATTTCCCTTGATTTACTGGCTGATTTTGTCAATGATTTGCCTTTTTTTTGTTGAGATGATGCAGTACTGACTTGTGTTTCATTTTCATCCACTGAGACCCCAAGTACTTCCACAAAGCTTCTTTCTAGCAAATTTTCCCCAAACCCACACCAGTGCTGGGGCATTATATCTTCATATAAGCATGACTTTGAATTTGGTTTTACTGAAGTTCATAAGGTACCTGTCAGCCCATTTCTCCTGTCTTTCAAAACCCTTCTGTGGGACAGCCTTGCCCTCCGCTTTATCAGTTGTTACCTCTTCTTCCATCCTTCAAGGTTCAGGAGATTGCTTCAAGTGCAATTATCCATGTCATTGATGAAAATGATAAACTGTATTGGCTTCAGTATTGACCCCTAAGGAACACCTCTCTTAATAGGCTGTTGTTAGATTTTTGAAATAGTAGCTATTTCAAAATTCACATTAGGCGTGGCTGTCCAGAAGATTTTTCACCTACCTTGTAGTCTGTCTGCACTACTCGCCCACTATTGGGCTGGGAGGTCAGCCGGGCATGAAGGGAGTTCATACAAAGCAGTTATAAAGTACCTCAAGCTTTTCCATGTCTGTCACTTTCAGCAGTGGACCTGGTCTCTTTTTTTCTTTTTTTTTTTTTCACCCCTGATATACTTATGGATACATCTCATGTTGTCCTTCACTGTTCTTTCAAGTTTCAGCTCCAATTTTGGCCTTCCTGATTTCACCGTCTTGTACTCAGACAATGCCTTTGTAATCCAGGGAAATCTGACCTCGCCTTCAGCTCCACAGCAATTTTTACTTCCCACTTCCTCCTCCCTGCCTCTCCCCCTCCCCCCCGAGCATTAGTTACTGTACCTCATGCAGATGGTTGGTGGAAATCTGTTTTCAAACTCTGAAAATCACTGACCAGTATCTCCTCCCAAACTGAGATGACACTCCCTTTGTCCTCTTTATTCACTGTTTAGAAACTCTGGTGGTTTTTTTCTGTTTGCTTGTATCGTGTTTTTTTTTAATACTACTTCCATGAAAAAAAACATGTCAGAAACATGTAGAGACTTTAATGAACCTGTTGTTGGACTTTGGAAACACATCCATGTCAGCATATAAAGATTTTGCCTTTGACATAATGTATGCAACTAAAATGAATCAGACTAAGATGTCTCTAATTAGTAGCATCATTCTGGGAAAAGCTGCCATCATTTAATTGTGAGAATTTATTAGTATATAAAATGACTGCTTTTAAATGTTAGTCTGGAGTTAATTTCAGAGTGTGTGCTGGAAGGTGCTTCACATACTACTGTGTGTCACAACCACGCTATAAAATAAAAGTGCACAATGGTGAGCAGCATGAATCTGAGACTATACTTAGTGTGTCACTAATGTGGCCATTAAGTTTTCATGTTAAGATTTATTATGCTGTCATTACAGCGCTTTGCTTTTTGATATATCAAGTCACTACTACAGTACATATTTGTTGACATCTCATCTGTTTCAGGAAGGCAAATGATTACAAGTTACCAAGGAAACTAATAAGCAGTATGCAAGGAATGGGCTGCACAATTCGTTTTGCTAGATAGCAAGTCACCCTGTTTTAATTTCAATTAAATTACACCTACTTCTCACATTGATAACAAAAAAACAAACCATGCACCATTTCAAAAAGAATTCACATAGCCATATTCATTTAGTAAATGGAAATGAGCATTGTTTTGTAGCTTATACAGATAGAAGATATAGAGGGATGAAATTTGAGGGTTTTGTGTACTTTTATATATGAAGTGTTGTATTTTATGAGTTGGTAAAAAGCCTTCTTTTCCACTCTGTCCACAAGACTATATGACCACAGACCTTAGCATCTGAAGGAATTTTTAAAACTGGGATATTTAAATTTGTTTTATTTCAAATTGTCTGTGCAGTTTGATAGAGAAGCTCTCATTCAAAGCTGCTGGTGGTGTGCTGTTCTGGGGAAAGAGAAGTTTGGGTTAAAGCAGATCAGCGAGGTTGAAATTGATTTAGGCTGGAGACTCAGAATAGGTCACTCACCCCACCTCCTGAGCAGATTACACTGATGAGCTGCACAATGCCATGAGTGAAAATCAAATAGTTTTAATTTTTTTTTTGAAAGCAAAAGGAAATCCTCAGGGAACTTTATATCTTTTAAAGACTTAATAGTTGTGATTAGGAATTGTTGTGGGTATTTAATGTGGAGGGAAAAATTAGGGTTCATCTGTAGCCCTAGAGAGCATTTGTTCAAGGAACTAATCTTTGGTTAGAGGACCGTTAATTTTTAAAGTAATGTTGAATATTCTTTGTTATTCTTTTCTGTCCTTCTGAACCTGACATATCCTGCATGGTTTGGTTTATTGAGTTGTACCACACTCCCCAACCTTTCCCATGTTTGTAAGCTTCCACTCTTTGTAAACCCACCAAAATATCTGCAAGGCAGCTGGAGAATAAAGCAAATGCTGCTGCTGTTGCTGCCTACACACCACTCAAATTGACTGTTAGTGGGCATGGTAGGCTGGGACGGCACGCTTAGCTGAGTCCTGTGGGAGACAGGGAGCCGGGCAGGACATGCCAACAGCTGTCAGAGTAGAGGGTAGAAAAAAAGACCAGGGAATTGAAGAGATAATATTGTGGGGCATTACTACCACAATGATTTGTTAGATGGAATTTTTTTCTCACTTCTTGGGTTTGCTCTCACTGATAGCAGGACTGCCTTCACTGGAACATTTGCTTATTACAACTTATGCAGAACAGATACATGTGTGCTATAACTAAGACCGGACCATCCCACGCTGTTTTCTTTGTATATGCCATATTCTTAACTCCTTATATCAGTAAGGCTGAAATGAAAGTAAACATCAGTGTTAGTTGATACCCATAACCTTCAAAAACATCCTATTAGCTGGGTAGTATATCTTAATGCCTGTGAAGGGAAGGTCAGACAAGACGATTTGACTGTCCCTTTAGCTTTATAACCCCTGAAACCATGGGAGATGTGAGGGGATCTGCTGAAAGCCATTTTAGCTGCTTTGTCTGTTTGGATAGTATCTCTCCAAAAGTATTTTTGGCAGTGGAGTTGCGGGGGAGGGGGGGTTGGCCAGTTCTATAATGAAATCCAGTAATTGCCTGTGGCAAAATTAGATCAACAAGCTGAACATACTGCTGGTGGAAACGATGCGTTATACACCTCTTATCAGAAGCTATTGAATTTTCAATATAATAATTGTGGTTTGGATTACACCATGGTAATTCAGAGTACTGCTTTCAGTTAATGGAGTGGTTCCACCCCACCCCTTCATGCACACCCCCCTCACCTGCCATCTTTCTGTCAGTATGAACTCCTGGTGATCTTGTTGCAAGCAGCACAATAAAAATCACACAACTGAGTGTGTCCTGTGAGCCCCCATCCAGGCAAGGGACCCAAACCGTGAGCTAGATCATGAATGTATGGACCCATGAAACCACTGTAAATATAGTTCTGTAAGCCACAGTGGTAACTGAAAGGCTGGGTAACATTAAAATGTTACTTTTAGAACATGAATGTTGAAAAAAATGCTTTGACAGGTTCCAAAATTATTTTTCTATGAATAAATATGTAAATATATATATAAATGTTTAAAAAAGAAAAAAAAAATCATTTTTGGAAAACTTTCTATGATACTACAAATGTCTTCTGCTAGTATGAGCGGGGCAATGTGCATGGACAGCAGAGATACCTAGATAAGCAGTCGATGAAGCGAATAAGAATAGATAGGTGGAAAGAAAAAGATAGGAATGGTATGTAGAAAACCAGACTAATACAATTCTTTCTTCATTTTCTGAACTCCAGTTCTACTACATCTGCCATGTGATGCTTTCATTTATCCTGTCTAGCTCTTATTTCCCACAGGCTTGACTTCAATACTTGAAGTTGGTTTCTCAAAGCTTCATGAGAAATAGCAGGGAGAAAGCTTTGTGGGTACTTTTTCTAACATACTTCCACCAAAAGTTGAAAACCTGCTGATAATGGGCTGAATAGAAAAGCACTTTGTGAGGTAGGTATTGTATATAACAATAAATATTTTACTGGTGTATACAACCATGAAACCTTCATTTTGTTTCACCATGTTTTCAAAGACTGAAAAATTAAATGTATTGTGGGATTATTTATCAAATATTCTATAAATCTGGATGGTAGATTACAGCCACACTTATCAGTTTGGTGTGTTAGTTAATAAAGTATGCAAATAGAAAAGTAATGTGAAAGTACACACTGCATGATTTGCAAAGGTGGAATAAATGTAAAATTCAGGAAAGTATTTCCTGCAGAGGAAAATGCATCATCATACATGATAAAATTGTTGCAACAATTGGGTGTTTAAGGAATTAGAAATGAAGTTGAAGTGAATGAAACTGTGAACATAAAAAAAAAAAAATCATTCTGTAACATCTTGTAAAAAGTACAAGGATTAAAATTATCACAGATAGTGTATTCGTAAAATAATTATGAAAAGACAAAATGAAAATACATTCTCTAAAAGTACTAATCAAAGACAATACTTACAGGATGATTTTGCGGCAGTCAATCAAACTTCAGACAAAGGAGGAAAGCAGCATTAAGTTTAAATTCAAACTAAGGAATTAAATTATATAGTAACTCGGACAACTATTTCTGGATTTGTATAAGTAGAAACCAGTCCATAATTTTCCTCTGTGGAATAAAGATGAGAATTTCAAAGGATTTCTCCTGGCTAAATGCATTTTACATAAATGCATAATGCAAAAGTATAAGCTGCAGGGAGAAACATTCCGGTTATATACAAAGTTAAAATTATGTGACATTTAAAGGATAACTCAGAATATGCATATATGGAGTGCAGTGTATTTATTTTTTAGACTCGAATCAACAAGAAATTGCTTTCATGGTAGCTCCTTTCACAGAAATGCCTTAAGGGTCAGGAGTGTTGTGCTTGGGGAGGGGGTCTGCCTTGGTAGAGATGGACTCTTCTCTAGCTGTCAAAAACCACAAGCCAGTCAACTAAAGAGAGGAGAAAAAAACCCACAAAACATACAGGAGCAACTAAATTAAAATGAAACTTGTCATCAGAGGCATGAAACTCTTCAATATGCAGAGAGAACAGGGATGATAATTTTTACGACCTTACATTAAGTGGCCAAATTGGACAGTACTTTGGAACAGAACTTTCTCTGTTCCTCAGAGAAAGCCCACTGCTGTGAGTTTTCATATGAGTTTCTACTGTACTTTCATGTTTTCCCAATGAACATCAAGGGTCCCTCCATGTTCTGTTTGATTTTATTCTGACAAGGCTTCTTGAAATTAACAGGTAGGAAAGCCACAGGGAATAACACAATAGTGATGATAAGGTGATATTAGAGACTGGCAGGAGCCTGTGGAAAAACAGCAGGGAAGCTGTGGGCTGGCAGACTAGCCACTAGCAGCAGACAATGTTTACTCATGGATGGATGTTTACTTGTCCCAGGCTGGAGCATAGGATCAAAATTTGAAAATTTCTTGTCTAGGGGAAGGCCTGATGGGATTTTAGTAATTGCTGGGGTGGTGCTGGGAGATGACACAGTTGGAGATGCTAAAGGATGATGAAGAAGAAATGGCAGAGAGGCAGTCGGCTTCTGATTCTTGAGGTAGAGGTAACTTCTTCTCATAGGAAAAAATACCATTCAGGAAAATAAATATTACTTTAGACAATTAAAGCTAAACCTTTAAATGGTGCAGCTACACTGAACTGGAAGAATCCCTGGTAACCTCACACAGTGACCTTTGAGTCAACAGAGTCTCACATGAAGTACTCCAGGCTCCTGAAATGACCCATCATGCACACTAAGGTTAGTTACGTAGGCGAGGTAAGGGAGGGTGGTCTGCTCTGTGGTTCTGCATTAGACAAATACACTGAGGCAGTTTCTACAATGTGATTAGGTATAGGTGTGGGATATTAGTTAGAGGGAGAACCACTTTCCTGCCATGCTGTTGAGCTCTCACTAACCTGCCTAGACACAAACTGTCTCTGTGGCTTTAGCTCTTTGAATAATAAATCTTGCTGGGCACCTTCTAGTTCTGGAACATGTATTAAGGAATCACAAAGGAGTCTTGGTCAGCCATTTTGCATTTCCTTTCAAAGGAAGGAGCATACAATGAACCTCCAAGCTTCGTTAATGAAAGACAGTATATGAAGTGGAATTTTACCATTAATCTAGGAATGGCAAGATCACTTTGTACACGTAAGTAAAGATTTCACCCTCCACTTTACCAATCCCATTAAGGCAGTTTTAAAAGCCTTAGTAGTACAAATACAGGTTGGATTACTAGTGAACTAAATAAGGAGATGGCACAAAAATTAATTTTTTGGATGGTATAGAAGCAAAGTATAAACCTAAAAGCTGCTTTCAAGAAATACTCAGCAATAGCAATGGTCTACAACTGTACCTTGGAAGAAAAGAGTAGACTGAAACTTGAAAAACACTTTGGTAGGCACTATAAGGTTAGACCCAATCTGATTTTTAATAATCTTTCCTAATAGCCTGCTATTTATATCAAGCAAGAAATAATTGCAAAATTAAAAACATATATTGAAATAATCCTACAGAGTATCAACTGTTGCTCTATAATACAAATGACTAGAATAAAATCCCTTAAGAAATATTAACCTGTCATAAAGTTACCCTTTATTTCCTTGAAGCAGTGCTAGAGGTGCATGCTGTCTTACAGAGTTAAGTCTTTCAGTCAAAGTCATTTACATGTATTTGGGTGGCAAACTATTTTTAAGTAATGAAAGACTAGATAAATCATGATCATTAGTGCAGAAGGCAAGGTCCAGTGTGGGACCATGCACTTGATCCACGCTCAGTACAAAGGTAATAATTTCTCTTAAAGTTTTCTGTATTCAACTTCATTAGCCTAGACAAGGTCTAGGTACAGCAGTGGCAGAATGAATAATTTGAATTCAAATCCATGAAACTAAAGGAAAAGGATCAGTGCACTAGCTGGCTCTCATTCACCCCTGCAGAAATATATTCTTTTAAAAATATATTTTGGTTTGAATTTCAATGCTTGTAAAAGGTTGAGATATACAGATTGAGACACTGACCTTTCCTTTTTCTCCTTAGGTGAAATAGAACACAAGTAATGTCCATGTAATCATCCAGAGACATGAGGGGGAAAAAAAAAAAAGCGAAGCATATGAGTGCTTCAGTGATGTAAGGATAAAAGTCAGTCTTGCAATCCTCTGAGAGGAGGAGAGGTCAGGTTTGGGACTTCAGTCAAACCACCCTGGGAGTTTGCTAGAAGACCCTGAATTACTGTTTTTGACAAAGCAATTAAAATATGAAAAGCAGAGGAAGTCACCCAATACACACTGAAATTTATAGAGAATGGAAGGCACTTTGACCCTGTCAATATGATTGAGAACCGAACAAAATCCTCCCAAAAGGACCTGCAGCAGAAAGGATGGCAGAGTTCAAAACAGCATTTAATGAGGCAGTTCCAATACAGAACAGCACAAGTCCAGTATTTGGGCTTCACGTTGTGATTGCAGAGCTGGCAGCATGAGTAAAACCCCAGGTCATCCCTCCAAGCTTGCTGCTCTGCCCACAATACCAATGATGCCTTTCTCTCTCACACTTAATCTTGCACCAAGGGAGCAAGGAAGGCCTCTGGCCTGTTGACTTAAGTATTTAAGTGACAGTTTTGCACCTCATTAGCCTGTGGATCTGCCTTCCATTTCTGCCTGCTGCTCAAAGGGTAAACTATCATAAAAGAGCCAAGCAGTACGAAAACACAACCCGGGTGTGTTTTACCAGATTATTGCTATCTCTGTCTTTACGGGGATTATGTTTAACTATGACAACAGGCATTAAGTGTCATCTGGAAATATTTCCTGGATCAAGTCCCCTGGGATACTAAACAGAAGAACAACCAGGTTCTGAATCCTGATTAAGCTTGTGAGGGGTGAGCAACTGCAAAGTGTTTGGAGAGAGGCTGCACAGAGCCAAAAACAGAGCTCTGCTCTGGAGATCCTCCGGAGCAGGTTGAGATGCCTCTGTGGGAAAAGGACTGCTGAATGCTGACTGTTCGGGGATCACAACACCCGTGTTGCATTGCACACGTATGAATTTTGCCCAAGTCTAATTTCAGCACAGCTGAAGGGCTGATGTAGATGATCTAATAGCTTTTTAAGAGACCTAGGTCTCTGTGCCGAATCATGACCTCCTCGGTCATAATTGGTTATGGCCCGACAAACGCTTCCAGTGCTTATTCACATGGCGCCTTTAAGACCTGAGAACATATGGGGTTACAATGACGTTCATGAGAATTATGCATGCATATTGATGGGCGATTTTTATCACCAAGAGTATATGTGTATAAAATGTATTCTCACTGGCCCCATAAATAACAGTATGCAGCATTTATTAGCAGACTCATAGAGAGAAGTCCTCTTACTCATTTTTGGCCAGCAGCATATTAGATGCTGTTAATTACTTTGTTTGTTTTAAATATGTTATAATATATAAAGCTCCTGCAATTTCCCTTCTCTTTTTCTCCTGCACTGTTCTCTGTGCTGGGGACAGCTGCCTGGGAGTAGCAGGGCAGGCTGTCCTGTCAGAGGAGGGGAGTGGGGACCCAAGCACAATTCTGCAGCTGGCAGGGCAGGGGCCCAATCCTGCAGGCCTTGGGGTGGCCACCAAACTCAGCTGAGAGCCTGCGTTGCAGTGACAAGACAGGTCTGAAGATAGGCTGGGAAGCTGATCCATGGGTCGATGTCCAAGTTGCAGCCCAGCTGAGATGCTGCTGCAGTACAGCTCAGGCAGGGACTGAGGATGAGAGCCTTTGTTTACTAGTGGCCCCCAAGAAAACTGTAGGGGCCATCCTTTGCTGGGGCTGGCTCTAGCTTTCCTCATTACAGCTTCCTTTAAGGCCTCTAGCTGTGGAGTTTGGACGCTGGCCCCAAGCCCAGGCGGCTGAAGCTCTGGGTGTGGGCATTGACTGCTGTCCCACCCACCTCCCCATTGCAGCAAAAGCAGATGGGGGATTCCTGCCTACACAGCTTATTTTTATTCACACGAGGGAAGGCCTCTGCCCCACAGCCATCTCTTCACAAACTTGAGAAGCTTAATTCATTGCGTTTTCTTTCCTTTTCTTTTTTTTTCCCTTCGCCCCCCCATCTTTTGTAGAGTGAAAAATATGCCTCTTCTGGTGCTGTTGAGCATAATCAGTGCTTCAGGAGGAAATGCAATTTTAGCAGGTCTGATTGCACATGCAATCTGTGGCTGGATTACATGGCTGGAGAGTTATATAGCAAATAAGGAATAGGTTAAACTGGGAACAGCTGACTTCAGAGCTCTCAAAGGACCTGCTAAGTGCTAAAGGGCCAGACACACCCAGTTATGGATAAGTGCTGGTGGCTATATAGACACTATGAACTCTGCTAGAACCCTCTGTGGTGCCACAGGCTCAGGGTGCTCAAGGTGGGTGCAAAGAAGGAGAGTGCCTCAGTGGTGCAGCCCTGCAGTGCCACTTTTTGGGTCCTCTTGGTCTCTGTGCAATAAGGTGTGAAGCCGTGATTTTTATTAAGTTGAAATGCTTCTGTACATTATTAATCTGTTTTTTGGACTTTACATGAGAAAGCACTGGATAAAATTTAGTGACTGCAATGTTATCCAACGATTAGATGAAGTCACTCAGTAAACCTGATAAGGTATCTGAAACTAATGCTTTTACTCAAGGATTTGGCTAGCTTGTAATTGAACTGGCGTGACTGGTTAGATTTGGATACATTTGCTGAGCTGTCCAATAATTACATAAAAAAGCTTTTGCAACTTCTTTTTTCCCCCGTTTGGCTTGGTAATAGGTATAAAGACAGGGATGAATGAAGTGTTGCCATTGGTCAACAGTATTGGATCTATCTTTGTACTAACAAACTTTTTAGAGTTGTAGAGATTTGTGGTCCTCCTGACAGTCAGCAAGAGAATGTGCAGGTTTAATTTTGAGACTGTTCTGACAAGGGTTTCCTGACAAATTACTCTCTCGTGAGACTTTTGACATGTAATTCAAACCATCCCCACAGCATGTATACTGTACCCTGATGTATTGTATCCTGGTGAGCAGGTTTGGAAAAAGAAACAGCTGCTGGAAGAAGAGCAGGTGTCATTCCCACAGCAGGGATAAAAATAAATAAAAGAGAAGAGGAATCTGTATGATGGATGCTATAATAGCTCATGTACTTTTTGTTAAAGTACAGGAGGGAAGACAGGAGAATTCTGCTTAAATCAGTCACATGGAAATACTCAGCTCAGAATGGAAAAAAGCTCTTTAAACTACATCTTAGGTTGAGAGTCTTCAATATGTGAGCAAGAAAGACTGTATTTATTGGGTTTGAAACAAATTCTGATTGCTGAACAAAGAGCATGACAATTACCTATGTGAGAGAGGGATGTTGTGGGGGTCTAAATGTGGTCCCAAGGATCGTTGCTTATCGTGTCTGAGTGTTGTTATGCAGCACACTAGGAGAATCAGACTGAGCGTCTAACTGTTACAGAAACATACGTTTAAGAGGCTCTGGTTTGCATCAATTAGGACCAGCTTGTGTTTTATTCAGCACTTTAAGGCAGATAAACCCCAGACACTGAAGCAGACCTCTGTCAGATGCTCTGAGTGACTCTGAATAACTCAGGAGCTGGCTAGGGAGTGCATAAATGTCTCTCTTTCCTACAAATTGCTTTCTCAATAATGCCTATATCACCGTAATCCTTTCCTCAGGATTCTCCCAAAAACTAAAAAGTATAACTGCTGATCTACCCTAGAAAGTTACAGAAATAAAACAACAATAGGAAGAGAAAGGGATTTACTTGTATTTTCCAAGTAATTCCTAGTATAGTTTAAATAAGTTTAGTATAATAAGAAGGCCTTTTTATAATGATATATATGCATTAAAATCCCTAGCATGTCTAAAACTCATTAAAGATACACAAGTCTGTTAATCCAAGGCATGTCATGGTGCATTGATTAAATAAATAAATAAATTTGAGCACAGGGAGTAGTGGTAAACATACATCTGGGATTGAACCAATTGCATCTTAAGTACCTGCCTTTGGCATGTTTCAAAATAAGCAGTCAACTTGTTTATTATCACTTCTTATGCTAAGTCCTACCCTTGGACTTTCTTCTCGGTTTCACCTATCAATTCCTGTAATCATACATTTAGCCTACAAGCAACCAGCTTCAAGAGTTGTGTAAAATGTCCTAGCAAGGCTGCACAACCCCAGACTATGCTCTTTAACCGCTCTTGAGCATCACAGGGGAGCTGCTGCCCTATGTATATTTTGGTCTAAAGAACATTTTACCACCTATTTACTTAGTGGTTAACTTGGGGAGCTAAAAATCGGGCACCTTTTTGTTTATTAAAAAAAAAAGACAGCAACCTTGGCCAAAGATATGACAGACCTGGCCCTATAGGTGTTCCCCTAATGTTTTGTTAGTATTAGGTTTCCTGCTGTTTCATGAGGACAAATTAAGGGTAGAAATATTAAAAATAATCCTCCATGGTGTTTTTTTGGTTTTGCATAATATCAGATGTTGTGAAGTTAACATTTTTCTTTTTCTTCTTTATAATTTTTTTTCTTTTGAGTCATTTGGTATGTTGTTTTTTTTTCTCTAATAGGACAATTGCGGAAAAGGTGAAGAGCAGAACACTGAGCCCAGGCTGGAGCCAAAAACTGTGAAGAACTGAGTGCAGGGACTTGCCAAGTTCCCTGCTTTCCCACTGGGAAGAACTGCACTTCCCAAGTCTCAGGCATCCAGAAATTTTCTGGCTCTTTAGAGCAAGTATAATGATGAATGATACAGTGCCTTTTCCACCCATTTCTCCTCCATCTAAACTGCAAATGAAATCAGACTGCCTTTCTCTGAATCTGTAAGATTGTATTAAAAAGGGAGACAGGAAGTTCATACAATTTAGGTGAAACCTATACAAAAGAAGTGTCAATGACTGCAAAGCAGCAACCCAAAACCAAACCAAACCAAAACTGCTTCTCCAACTGCATCCTACAGCTTTGAACATCTTTTACTGGAAAAGAGAGGTTTTAAGAACCCTGAAACTGTGTGATTGTGTGTCATACATTGCCTGGTTTACTTTATTTCCAAATCTGCACCCAAATGATTATCTTTTCCAAAACTTTATTTTTTTTTTACAAGAATTTGGTATTTCTTGTCAGAAAAATGGATTCCTTAAGTTGATAATGTGAGAGAATTTATCCTGCCCCTTTGTATTTCTCTGAACTCCATTAATAACAAATGTCAAGTGCTGCACATATTTGTTCCAATCAAGAGAATTCAAGGAAAGCTAGTGAAAAATTGTGCATCTGATCAAATGTTTGAGAATCCCAGAAGACTGAATTATGCTGAGTTGTAGTGAAATGTGTCAGCTGATTGAGGGATAATTCATCCATCCCTTTGAGTGTGTCATGGGAAGGACCTTGGGGAGCATTATGGGGCAAAACATAACTGATAGTCTAAGCCATAGATTTTCTGAGTTCTTTGGAAGTATTTTAATGGATATTGCCTTTGGTATGTGTATTGTATCTATGCACTCATTAACAAAAATCACATTTATATAAATTAATCTGAATTATGTATTTGAATTCATATAATAGAAAGTGAGCCTGAGTTCCTGTTGACCTTCACGTGTTCAGCTGAGCTAATGAGAGCAATGTCACTGAAAACCCTGCTAGGAGACAGACCTGTTAGTTTTACCTGTTCCGTGGGGAACTTCAGTTTTGTGAAACAGGGGCACTACAAGCATCAGTTATTTCCTTCCTACGTGTAGCAAACTGGACCAGCAGTGTTGCATGTTGGAGTTTCAGCAGCCTGCAGAGGGCTAAACAAAATTCAGCAAAATGATGGTCTTCTGATGTTGAGAATTTCTTTTCTCTACATGTTGCCATAAGAGTGGGAGGAGAGGAAAGACATGGTGTGGCAGTCTGGAGAGTAAGAAAGGAGCTGACTCTCCAGAATTAGATCCATTTTGAAAAGGCAGAAAACAGTGCTGCTGATGAGAGCATGTCCTGAGGATGAAGTGTGGGTTACATTATCTTATGTAGATATACAAGGTGAATAAAAAATTTGCATTCTATAGTATGGTTTGTGGAAGAGAGAGAGAAAGTTGCACAGCACTCTGCAGCAGAGAGATTATAAGGGACATGTGACAGCTTGTGGTGTGTGTGCTGTTTTCACGTGGGCTTTATTCTCACAGATGCTCACTGGCAGAAGGATGAAAAAAGTAGTATCCCTGAAGTATCTTTTTTTTAATGTCTCATGTCACAAATCATTGCAAAACAAAGTTGGATGAAGGGAAAAAGCAGTAGATTATTTCAGCATAAACTGACATGAAAAGCTTTCTCAAGAAGGAATCATATAATAAAACAAACTGTTAGTGGTCACTGGAACTTGAAAACTGGAAGTAAATTATGAAAGAAATTTCAAAATTGTATTCAGCAGAGATTATTGACTAGGTGTACAGCTAATGATTTCTGCTTACTTCTAGTGTTGCTTTTTCACACAGTTTGAATTTTTTTTTCACAATAATTTGCCAAGTTTATACTGTTTTTTAAAGATCTTTGTTCTTGTCAATAGTTTCAGCAAAGGCTAGGTGACATGGGACAAGGGAAGGAATTTGTGGAACCTGAAAATTTAGAAGTTGGGAAATATTGTTACTACTGTTGCCATTTTAAAAGATAGTTTACTTTATTGCTTAACAATACTGAAAGGTTATTTGGAGAAGAATTAGCATAGTAAATTACAAAAGATCTGAAGAGACATTGGCTTTCTTTAGAATTAAGATTTATTCACAATGGATTTGGAGGACAGAGATTCAATTTAAATATGTGATTGATATGTTTGTATACAGTAACATATTTGGAATTAGAGCTTTAGATGACATTTTGGGATTTCTAGAATTTTCATGGAAATATAATAATACCTTATGTTGTGAATGGTCAGCTTATTAACAAAAGCAAACTATGATTATTCCAGATATCTAGTATCAGTGAGTAGTAACTACTGAGAAAAAAAAACCATTCCTCTCAATATGAAAAGGAGGCCTTGATAAATCTAAATTAAAAGTAAACACAAACAAAAAAAATCCTTGTTTGCCAGCAGATTTTAGACAGGCAAAGTTCCCCTGGAACAGACAAGAAATAACATAGGCTTGATTCTAAAATGACCCTATTCCTACCTTCAGTCAGTTTTAGATATGAAAAGATATCACTCACAAAATCAGAACACGGAATCTGCAAGGACCAAAAAAAACCTATTACCACCTCAGGTCCCATTAGGTTTGGGCTTGGCTTCTGTCTGCATACTGGCCATACGCTGCATGCTGGCCCTCTCTCCCAGACCAGATTCTGTAGAAGAGGTTTCACACTATTTAAAGATAGATTTTACTGTCATTCCTGAGTTCTAACCTCCATCAGTGATTCCAAAAATACCTTTCTTTTGGTGATGTTCTGTTCCCGGATATCATCTTTAAAGACTAGCATAAATAAATACATATTTTTAAAAGCTAACATGCTTTAGCAAGTTTAGCCCCAGGCTGAGAAACAGAAATCTGTTGTAAATTCTTCATGAACATTAAATAAAACAAAGTAACTGCTTTATTCACAGTGAACTTGCAGTCTGAAGGTCAGTTAGAGGTAACTGTAGTATATAGATTGTAAAAGGAACAAAAGAATCATTATTTGCTTTTTGTGATAGGCAGGGGCTCAGGCTACTTATTGTTAGATTTAGCAATCATCAATATTTGTGTAAATGTTGTTAAGGAGGGGTATTTTTAAACTCTGAAAGGAGAAATTTTCAGAAGTCCATACAGATAGTTCCTTCTGCAGCTCTTGGGAAGCCTGGGAGTAGCACAAAGCGGCTGCTGTGGAAACTTGGTAAGCAGAAAATGTGGGTCTGTGGAGAAGTGGTAAACAGAGGTTGATATTTCATGGGGAGTGGAACATGATAGGCACAAGGTTTGGTGGAATAAAAGAGAAGCATGTAGAGAAAGGCAAAGGGAGAATGGGTCTAGAGAATTGGTATAGTTAGTGAAATTCTTCCAATTAAAAATATCTGCTATGGTCAGAGCACTCAATGAGAATGACAGAGGGACAGTTTCAAGATCTATAAGAACAGGAAACTGATGTTTCAGACATCATTTTCAACAAATATGAACAGAATAGAGAAGCAGATGTTTCAGCTAGGAGATAAGAGCTGAAATATGGAAACAGAGACAAAGAAACCTAGTGTCTTGGAGATGCTTGACAGAAAGATATCCTTCTGGATGTGGGAACATACGAAAAATTCTGACTTGAAGGTGATGTCCCTGTTATAGGCCTGAAGGAATTGTGAAATTGTTGGCACCAAACAGAGGGGGGAAAAAAAAGCAGGGAAGAGAAAAATTGAGGGTAGACCTGGTGAGGAAAAAAACCCACCAAAACATAAAGAAAATCTCATTACATTGCCAACTCATTTTCTCAGAAGAAGAGTTTGTTTTGTAGAACTTGCTTTAGAAGCCATCTGGGCCCTATTACTCTCCAGTAAGCTCATGATTTCTGTCAATTTGTCCTTCTAGTTTCAGTGTTGTTGGCCAGTGAACAAAGTCAGCCTGTGAGATTGGAGACACTGTATATGATGGGTGTTAGCTGGATTCCAGTGCACATTTAGGGTACAGATATGCACCTACATGGACTTTGTGTCCCATGGGAAGGTCTTTCCATCTGGAAAACCTCAGGAATCACAGAATAATGGAGGCACAGATTCAAGCCACATGCTGAGGTCATGGCATAACACAGGCTGGGGTTAGGTCCCAGTGTCTACTTTTTGACCAGAAATGTTACTGAGGATTTAGGAAGTCTTTCCTGACAAGGTATTGCTGAACTAGATTTAGTTCCTGAGGCAAATGGGCAGCTGGACTTGATGCAATGTCATTTGTGAGTAGGAATGAGTATTTTATTAGTTGAAAAAAAGCCTTTATTTCCCTTGCTACTTGTGGATTGGATAATGTATTTATGTAGATTCTGGCTACACCAATGACATGAGATTAGTTTAGTTCATAGTGCTCTATATTCAACAGCAGTTTTCAGTCTGCAGCTCACATAACCTTGAGTGTCCACAGGCTAATTCTGAATGTGCCATGAAAGGTAAATTAAGAACAACAAAATCATTCTCAGAATTATAGTTGGTTTATATTCCCTATGAAAATTCTGCCCCCTGCTAGAATCTTTTTAGATGCTGCTGTGGTTTATCCCCAGGCAGTAACTAGGACCACACAGCTGTTCATCCACTTCTCCCTTGCCTCCCAGTAGGGTAGGGAGAAGAGGGAGAAGAAGGAAAAAGTACTCATGGGCTGAGAGAAAGGTAATTTAATAGAACAGTAACAGAAAAGAAAATCATAATAATCATAAAAAATATACAATATGAGTGATGAAACACAGTTTCTCGCCGCATAGTGAACAATTGTCTAGCCTGATCCAAACAGCTATTGCGGATTCCTGCCCCCCAACCATCCCCTATTTATACACTGGACATGATGTCTATGGTATAGAACGTTCCTTGTCCTGTCTGTGCTCCCTCTCAGCTTCTATGGGAAGCTGAAAAAGTCTTTGACTTAATATAAGCATTATTTAGCAACAACAAAGCCAATATCTATTATCAACATTATTATCGTACTAAATCCAAACCACAGCAGCTACCAGGAAGAAAATTAACTCTGTCCCAGCTGAAACTAGGTCAGGTGTCCACTAACAGGAAAAAAAAATGTTAAAAGTGGCTTCTCTCTGGAGAAAAGTAAGTGTCTGTTCAGCTTTGTCAGCTTTTAATTTTTGTTGCTTTACAACTTTAGAATCATACAGGAAGAGATTCTTGCTAGACAGTGATGTGTCATAATACTTCAAGGTTAAAACTTTCCAGCATATAAAACAATAATATGCATGCTAATACAGGCATTACAACCTAGTGTTGCAGTCTTAGGACAAAAGCTATAACAAGAATGAGAAAAAGGATTATGCTGATCTTTCATTTATATAAAAATATTAAGAAAAAAGAATGAATTTCTTGTGGACTAAGTTTCCATAAAATATTATTTTATTTTTCTTCTGACCCGTTATTGAAAATAATTTTGAGATTTATACATTTCAAAAAATTATGCCCATAACAAGCTACTATGACTTTCCTGATCAAATTAAAGTTTGTGTTAACATTCAATATTCAAGTTAGGATTCACTTCTTAAATTAAACTCATGGCATGTGCAACCAGTTACAGAGGTGAAGACCTTGTCTGCTGAAATATTTCATGCAGGGTCTGACTTCTTTTTTGTTCTGTATAGTCCTGAGTTCATGGTCAATACTCTATAAACACAATTTTAAAAGCTTTTGTTTGTGACTTTAAATATGTTTAATTTAGTTTTAATACAGCCAAGTAAGGAGTTTATTGACTTTGATGATAAAAGGGGAAATGTGTTTCAGCATTTTTAATCTCAATTTTTATTGAATTCGTAACAGTTTCTTTTGTCCAATAAAGACAAAAGAAGACATTAAAAAGACATGGTCTTGATCTGATTTTTACAGTGTTTTTTTTTCTCAAATTCCAGAAACATAAAATTCATTTTAATATTTAATTAAAAAAACTACTAAGTCAACCGATTATTAAGTAGATTTGCTTATACTAGTAACAGTATTGAATATATTATGCCATTGATCTGCTACAATTACATCGTCTTCTTTTATCAGACCTAAATAGTGAAGTTGAACTACTTCGCTCAGATCTGGATATGGTGGATGAAAATTACATAGCTACAACTCATTTCATATAAAATAGGATTATTTTTTTTGTGAAGAACATAAGAACAAATGGTGGATACCTATTTTGCTGTCTTGTGTTTGCTGCTGTTGTCTACAAAGTAGAGAAGAATTTGATTCATTGGTTGGTTTAAAATAAATACAAGCATTTACAATATTGCACAAAGATATTTGTGTAAATATTTGATATAAATATCTCTTGTATCTTCCTTTGCTTCCAGCTGTTGACTCCACAACCATTGTGACTTGTATTTCTGTCATTTTCAGGTAGTGGTATTTAAGATCATCTTAGGGATGAAAACATGGGACCCAGGGTCCACAGGACCATTTCCCAACCCCTTGCAGCACAACCCAGCCCTCTGGGTGCACTGGCGACCATATCACTTCTTGAGGAAGTCTAAGGTTTGTTGTTTGTCCTCTGGGAATACTAGAGTGCCCAGGGAGGATAGAGTTTGTATTTTTTTGACAGAACTTGGGTCTGGTAGTTTTTGACCCATAATGTGGGTTTCTCAATATTGGAATGAAGTGTTGGGAGGTGCTTCTTTAAAGTGTGCTTGAAACACAAGCATTAACATTTCAAGATAATTTCTGTAAATATTTCTAGGGTTTTATCAAAGCTATAATGGCTGAAATAACTCAAGTTCCTGTAGTTAGTTTGAGACTAGAAGGTAAAATCTTTCTGGATTGGATGCTCAGGAGTAGAGGGATTTGTTAATTAGATTTAATTGTGCCAGCCTGCGGTGCCGGATAAAATTCAAATCAAATACTTTGTTAGTGTGATGAGCTATGTAAAGCAGTGCCAAACGGAAGGAAAAAATAAAATAAAACAAAAAATAAATAAAAGAAACACATCCTTAGGTACTCTCTTCTGGCTGGAGGTACTGCCTACCCAGTGTTAGTCTACCTGGTGGCTAGGGATTTTATTCTCCATTTTATCTCTATTGTTACATCTTCATTTGACTCCAAGTTGCTTCACAGCAGACTGCTGTTGCTGCTTTGTGTGCCTGTCTCAAAGAGGGTGACTGTTCCTGCAAGGAACAATGGCCCTGGCTGTACATGGTTAGAATTGGATAAATGAAAACTCCTGGAACTGGAGATAGACTGTGACAGGAGAAACGTGACTGAAGCAGGCAGGCATTTGAAGAGAGGGTAGATACTAAGGACTAGTAGGAACAGATGTGATTTTTTTTTGGCAGTTACAAAAAAGTAGGTTGAAAATCTAGATTGCCTCAGGCAGAGAAAATAGTTTTCAATAGAGAGAAAGCACAGAGGCTGATGACAAGAAGAATGCAGTCTGGAGTGATGAAGTGAACTGTTGGTGAAATGGAAGGTATTCTGCATAATAGGTGCCTCTTACAAAACACCAGTATTCCAGAGTAGCATTGCTGGAGACCAGCCTGCGGGAGAGAGGTGAGGTAATGTGAGGAGTCCAAGGAATGTCAAATTACTTGTCTGACAAAGTATTTGAGCATAGTGTTCATGAATATTCTAGTGTATTACTAAAGCAGCTGCTAAGCTGGTCTGCTTGAGAAAGGGGATGAATCTTCTCTCTCCTCTCTATCCCTAACATGATTTCCTACCCAAGAAATGATGCTAACCTCTGTACTGAGATACAGCCCTATTAATTTTCAGTGTCTCCTTCATATGAGCTCTGTCTGTACCAAGTCCCAAGCCAGGACACCGGAGAGCTGGGATGTGACTGTGCCGTGAATGTGCACCTTGGCGTTGGACACTGCACTGATCTGTGCTTCTTTCTCCCTTCTGCAGTCTCTTCCAAAAATACTTGAGGGCACAGGTGATTGTCTCCTGTTTCTAGGGTCTCTGGCTCGATGTGTATGAACAAGGACTTTGAAGCTCTACCATTCTCAACATATGTCACTTTATTATTTTTTCCCAGGTTTTGGTTGAGAAGTCTTGGAATTTTGGATTAAGGCATATGTTTGACATGTCTTTCCCATCCCTCTCAGGACAAAAGGAAGCCCCTTGTAAAAGTATATGTAGGGGAAAGGAAAGACGGTTCTGACAATCTGAGTTACTGTGACTTCACCAGACCAGTTGTGTCATAGTAACTGACTGTTACATGTCTTTGTCTTCCAGGGACAGAAAGAAAGAGAAAACATTTTAGCTTCAACCCTCTTCCAGCATGATAACACTGTCGTGTGTCTAAGCCACTTGTTTTTTTTCACTTATAGCTTTGTTTTTTTCTCCTTCTTTAGAAGAAAATAAAATAAAATATCACAGTTACCTGCTGGCCTGCATATTGTATAAATGAACCACCTTTTCCACTATCCTGCTCATTACTGGAGTTACCCTTGGCAAAAATATTTAGTATTTATGTGTTGACAAGCTATGTATTAGGGAGAGGTGAGTAAGGAATCATCATTAAGATGAGAAAAGAGAGCAAATCTGAGGAGGTAAGGGGGGTGTGGGGAGAGAGAGTTAGAGTGGGACTGCTAATATTTGGAAGACATCTGTATAAGGAAGGAGGACAAGGCAGTAGAAATCTGAGAGCAAGGAAACTGCAAGCAATAGAGGTTGAGAAAGTCTGATAAACTTTGTAGAGAAAGGAGAATGAGACTGTAGAATGAAAAACAAGATTATATGTGTTCTGTGGAAAGGTTAAAACCGATTTTGACATTGGTTTTCCAATAGCATACAATAGGAATGTGGAGGGTACAGTGCATGCTATTATCAGTAGAAGTGACCTCAATTCCAAGATACTCATAACTTATAATTTTAGCAGCAGTTAAGGGTACTAATATACTAATGTACTAAAATACTCATACACTAATAACAATTTAATCATGGCCCAAAGCTTTTCTAGGTTTCTTTGCAAACCCAGCACTTAATATTGCTGTAGCTAGATAGCTATTAACACTTGAGCTGACTGATGGAAAGCTGCCTCACTATTGTGAGAGCAAGTTAGAGATACTGTCGGCTTTAATGGAATTTATTATATGCAAGCCTCTTCTTTAGAAAATGTCTGTAAACTTCTAAGTCATTTAAGTGCTTTAAAAAACCTACTCTTAATGTTAGTTCTGTGAAACTATGAGTGGGAAGATGCTTTTGAGGTTACATTGGGTAAAGCCTTTGGCACTGTTCACTACAGCAGTAAAAATTCAATGAGGAAGTGTTGAAATTGTGTCAGAGGAAATTGTTCCAGCAGGGAACTTCAGACTATAAAAATAAATATATATTGCTGTCTTGTGAAATGTTAATAGATAATTTGAAAAAAATACTTTGGGCCTTGTAATCCAGATGTTGACCAAAAAAATTGCAAAATGTCATTTAAACTGTTTTCCTTGTGATACGCTCAAGGGTGGAGCAAAAATCTTGGCATCCATTCAGTTTCACTAAACTTGAAATGACTGGAATAAATCTTTGTGTAGCAGGACAGAGTTCACTCATGAAGCCCCCTTTTTGGTTTAGTAGAAATATAAAGACAATATAATATGGGAGACCATAAGAAAGTCTTAAAATTTGTACCACTCAGGAAAGCAGTGTTAAAGAGAGCTTGTGTAATTTTTCTACAACTGAAAATATTAGGAAAAAAAAAATGGTTTATTGGTTTATGTGGTAAAGCAGGTGACACTGTAAGGTTCAGTGACAAGTTCACTCAAATTAAACCTGCTTTCCAGGCCTTGCAAAAATTAGTGTCTTTCATAAAACAGACAATTGCTCCAGGAACCAGTTATCAATGTTTCTCAAGCAGCGTGTCACAAGCATACTGCAAAACACAGGAAAAGTGAAGTATAGCCTAATGTAGATGTTTCCTTTTGCTTGGCTCATTTTGATGTTAATTGTGCAGACCGGTGGCTCTCCTTGGGTGAAATTTCTCTCTCTGCAGAGCAGAAACACTTATGTTACAATTAAAACCCTTTTATCAGTGCTCAAGTGGGACTTCCATAGTGCATAGACCCTGTGTTGAAGTAATTTCCATGTTATTGCTTTTTCAATACTTTATATCTGCAGTAGGTTGTACCATGTTCTCAGCAAGCATTTATGTGAGAAACATGGTTTAAGGCAGCATTTAATTTTCAAAATAGACAGAAGGTAAAAGAAAAGGTACAGAGAATTTTCACATGGCTATTGTTACTGTTTACCATTGCTATCTAGTTCTCTGTGACATGGTAGTTGCATAAAACACATTCTATTAATGAAAAATGTAGTTTTAATTTTTATTTTATTTTTTTAAAAGTCTGACCTTCTAAGTCAGAACAAGGGCAGTATAGTGAGTTTTAATGCATCAGAAGGGTTAACCTAGAATTGCCTCTTCTGGGTAATCTTTTGTGTTTCCTGCTGTTTTCTTTAAATACTTCCAGCTGCATAACTACTGTAATAGCTATCCTAATTTTCAGTCAATGGCCAAGACAACATGAAACTTCACTCTGGGCCAGTTTGATTCTTAGTTTTGCGTTTGACTTCAGTGAAAGCTAAAGCACACATTTAAAATTATAGTAGAATACTGTGATAACCACAGTGATCTTAATTTATAGTCACTAAGAAAATTGTCTGTCTTTTTCTGGTAAGTCCTACAAATTAACATAGTGTTTCTTACAAATTATTTTGGGTTTTGGACATACAAGAAATAATGGAAAAGGGAAACTTTTGAAATTACACTGTAATTTGGTGTGCAAAGTCACGTTGCAGTTGCTGACAAGCTGAACACCACATATTTGGTTCAGGAAGTGCAACCACGTTGAAATGAAGCTTATATTCCTAGTCATTATGGGAGGGGATAAAAAGGAAACCACCTCACTGTTTTTTAGCGAGGGTGATATAATGGATGCATCAGAGTCAATTGCATTGAGAGTAATGGAGTGAGGCTGCCCACATCATTACTCTGCAGACATTTCTTTTGTCCACTCCTCCCACTGCTCACAGGATCTGATTTTGGTGGTTCATTCCTTGTGTCACTTCTTCGTAAAGACAATTTAGCAAAAATACCTTTTCCTTTCAGGCATGCTGTTGTGAGATTTCTTTTCAATGAGTTGGAGGATACCAGGGGAAATTCGAAGCTCAGGAAAAAAAAAAAAAAAGTAAAACCTTATTAGATTTTTTTAATACCGGGAGAGAGTGACAGCAGTGTTCAATGACTTAGGAGCTGGGCACCACAAACTTTGTTCTTAGCTCTTACAAGTCTCTGATCATGCTTCCGTTTCTTTTTCTACTTTCTGATTACTATGTTTACTTGGATTCTAAATCTCCTGGGTACTAAGTGTTTGTGCAATTCATGGTATGCACAGTGCAAAGAGGCCATCAGTCCACTTGGTATTTTGAAGTCCTAAGGACAGAGTTGGTTGTAGTGATGACTTTGTCACCTGCATGGGCAAAAGCCTGCATCTCATGATGCTACAGCTAGCCTAATAACTATGAACTGTAGAAAAAAATAATATATCCAATCTTTCACTGCTGACATAATATATCAAATCTTTTCATTACTAGAGAAAGAGAAGGAGAAGGGAATGAATAACATTGGAGGTGACTAATTTAAGGGTTTGGGTGACTAATTTAAGGTTAGGGTGACTAATTTAAGCTTCCCTCTGGGGCTTCACCTAAGCGCCTACATATAGTAACCTGATTCTCTCCAGAGCATGTCATCTATATTTGCATTAGGCTATTTAGGCTGTGATGCATTCCCCTGAGGTATTCTTCTAAGTAGAGATAGAACTGTGAAGGGTGGGTCAGTATTAGCTGCACTGGCACATGGTATGAGTTTGGTGGTACAGGCAAGGCTTTGTAACAGTTCCTGCACCCTGACAGTCCATAGACTGATTGTAGATTATATTTGTATTGTTAAATGCTTTGGGAACTGCAGTCCAATTTTTGTCCCTTTGATCCCTTTATGCCTATCCCTTAAGTGGGGAGGGATAATGTGTCCATTAGAAAACCCCAGAACAGGCACAAAGAACTATTTGGAACAAATGTCAAAGGACATCTCTGACTAGTGCAATACAGCCAGAGTGAGTATTCCAAGGTGGCCGATTCAGCCCAAAATACCTACACGGGTTGCATGGGAATTATTGACTTCAATTATTTTCAGTGTTTTTCCTTTGACTAAAATATTGATCTTAAACTAATTACCTATTATTAAAGGTGACTGTAAATCCAAAGTTATGCATTTGGGAAAGGGACTTAAACATGGCCAGGGGTTCATGACTTATAATTGAGGCTTAATTAGAAACAGAATGAGGATGTCACAATCTAAAACTTAACATGCACAGTTGCTGTCAGAAGCCTTTAATGATGTAAATAAAGAAAATGAAATAGTGTTAAATTCAAATAACCACTTAAAAAAATGTTTTACCAAAGAAATTAAATTCCAAAGGGGCAGATAGCTAAATTTTCTTTTTGGTTTCTGTTACTTTCAGTGGCATGTGGATTCCAGATTATGTATTTAAAAATGATGATTAATACATTTTAGTGAGAAAGGAAGAGTGGCCTCTGCTTACATGTACAGCTCTGTCATAGTTTCTATGTGGTTTTTTGCTTCTATTTTATTGTCTCACAAAGTGTATGAGGGAGTCCATGATGTCAGGAGCAAAACACCCTGGGAAAGCATAGCAGGTGTTAAAGACCTGCAAGGTCTTCAGCTAAAGCATAAAGTGCAGTGACAGTGCCAGTAAGGAGCTCAGTGCAGAACTGTGCTCAGTTCTCCTCACAGACCTAACAAAACACAATTAAAATAAATGATTAGTTGTATTGGACTTTGTTTTATAAAACTAAGCCAGTTAGTGACATTCTACAGTAAGTAATAACGAAGGCTAGTTTAATAGTTCTTCTTAGTTTAATAGTTCTTCTCTAGTTAAAGGAAATGGTGAGAGATGAAATTATTGCATACTGGGCATCAAGAAGACACCCATACAAAGCCTCTGTATCTGTTTTGGCTGCATGGGGGATGATCATAGTCCCAGAAATGCTACATAGTCCCTGTAATGTTCCAGGTTTCTCAGTGCTCAACCCAAGGAAATAGGGGGCCACCCAACATGAATTTTACCTCCCTCTTCTACTATAGCGAGACAATTCTTACCCTCAAGAGCCATATATTGGAAATAAGTGAGTTATTGGGTTCTGACTGCAACGTTGTGGTCAACCAGAGCTTCTTACACAACAACATTGAAGAGATTTTTGGAAGAGCTGGACAGATTAGGTCCCTTCAAGTTGACCTCAGGGGAGCATTTATGGCCTTGTGTTCAAGTTGGAGGTGTGCAGTGGCAGCAGCTGAAAGAGGCTTTTCAATTGTATTAATTGTTATAAATTCTCTGCAATAACTGACAAACTAATTTAAAACTGAATAGGTGTAATGATTAATAGGATTATTGCAGGCGCTTCAAACTAAAAAAATCTATAAAATGCTAATAATTATGTATAAAGGCTATTAGGTGCTACATGAGGCTCAGAAAAGATGTGGGTAAATGATATGGAAGGCCACTGTGGATAATTGCAGCTGGAAGGGACCTCAAGCCATGTTGCTGCCCCTGGGGTTTGGGGCAGAGGATTGTTCTTGGAGTCAGATGTCTTTAACAGCCTTGTCATAGCTGTAGGATCCATAATCTTGGCTTTGTGAGATCTAAATTTGTAAAGAGTGACAGTGTGCATGGGAGTGAACAGTCTCAGACAGTTTCCAGGCTGTCTTATTTCTAAAGCCTTGTCCTGAGAGCCTGGATTTCTGTTCACAGGCTTTGGTGCTCAAAACAGGGCTCAAAACAAGGGCTTAATGAAACCAGTAAACCCTTTCTGTATTATATTTTTTTAGCAGCAAGTTGTCTTGGACTATTCTGGCTCCTGTGCTGTCAATCATAAAGGCAACTCAAACTGTTTAGTCTTCTGGAATTTTTCTTGAACTAGAACTCCTTTCAGAGTAGAACAGTAAGTGATTCTTAAAGAAGAACAGAAAACAGAGCAATAAGGGAAGCTAAGCCAATGTCTTTGATTTCTTTTGTGAAATGAGACAATAAAAAAAAGAGAGAGAGAGAAAGATATCGAGCAATCTAGACTAGGAGAGTGAATAGTTTGACACTGCACATTTTCATGGAATGTTCTTTTTTTTTACCCCTTTGACCATGATGCACAGTATGAAATGGACTAAAGGAATATAAGAAACAGCATTCTAAGAACTTAGTTAATTCTGTCCCCTCTCTTGTTCCTGGCAGTTCTCTTGTATAAGTTTCTCATTTCCCTTCATCTTCAGATTTCCATAATCTCCTGTTTTTTCTCTCTCTACTAGCTCTGGCAGCAGATGGAGAAATAAATAGCATAGAATGATATTAATTAGATAGATAAAATTCACAGTTACAGGAGTGAAAAAAAGGAGAGTCTAGAAAAGAGTCATGTTTATGGAGACTTGTGTTCCAATCTCTGCTGTGTTAGAGACCTCAGGGATCCACCTGCATTTATCTTACCTCCATCTGAGTTTTATGAAAATAGAGGTGAAGAGTATGTCTTTACTTTTCAGAGATCTTATGTGGCTAAACAAGAGCTTGTGGTGTTCGGTATTTTGAGAACAGGAGTTACATAAGTATTTTAGATAGGCGTATTGATCATGCATCTCTGGTTGTGTCTTCTGAACAATCCCTCTCAGCAGGACTATCTTGCAGCTTTTAACATCCATCACAGTAACTACAAAACCCAAGCACTAAAGAAATGTTTTCTTTGAAATATTTTTGGGAACAGAGGTTACACAACACAAATTTAGGGTAAATCAAATTGTAGTATTTTATTGTCCACAAAAACTGGATGAGCCCAACATGGGTCTTGATAATGTTATAATATCTGTATTATTACACTAGTTCGCAGATCGAAATGTGAGAGAATGATAATGCATTATGTTCTAATGGGCCAGATATAGAAAATTTATTGATCTCCGAGGCCTACTATGGCAATAAAGTACTATTGATCATCCCTATTTATTGTAACATGCAGTCCATGGCAAAGGGTGGCTACACAATTAGGTCCAAGCAATGGAGATTTAAGAACAATTTCCTATGCTTAATGCAGGAAGGTCAGCAAAGCATGTATTATGTATTCAAAAAGCACACTGTGCTAGATAAATCTAGCAGGTTGCCTGTTTAGCTCTCATCATCATTATTTTCCAAGACTGCATTATCAGGTTGGTTTAGTGCTATATTCAATTTAGTGAGTGCTGCACTATCAAACAGTTTTGTTTACCTTTTAAAATAGTGTTGTAATTTCTTTTCATTTGCATCCTATTCTACACAAGCACAGATGCAGTGTACACAATGCACTATAATTAACAGAGAAAAGTCTGAGGAAGGCTGAACACATTCTTATTACCTAAATCCATCCTGACTGCCTCTGAAGGGAAGTGTGGGTAGCGCTACACCCTTTGGGAAAAACTTTTCTTTGATTAGTCTTATTGGTCACTGAAGGTTATTTTTTTATTCTAATGAAATACAGCTGCAGGTGCCTTTTATCTGTATATAAATAAGAAGCTTGTGAATGCTGAAAACTCCTGAGGGACTACTTTGTGTGTCGAGTGTTTCTCTTTGATACCTAAAGCAATGGTAAATAATTATTTATGTCCTATGAGCAGGAACAGGACAGAATGTTTGCATTCACTGAATATATCTGACATAAATTTCCATTCTGAAAATGTCTCTTTTGCATCTCTTTCCTTAATATGGACTAGTTAAATTAATGAGTCAAACTTTGCTTTCTTAAAAGCCTTGTTGTGTAATATAAGTCCTTTTCGTATTTTTTCCAGACATTTCTCATGCAAATCAGGGGCACTCCATTTTGAACTGCTGACAAAATGTTACAGTGTGCTTTTGGAGAAAGACACTTAAGTCTTCAGATTCAATTACTGGGAATAACCACTTCATCTGTAACTACTTTTATGCTCTTTAACAAAATTAAGTTGATTAATTTGAAATTTTAGAGGTTGTTTTTTTAATATAGTGCTAGAATTTTTGCAAAGAGTTTCAGAAAAATAGTGTAAGGTATTAATAGCTAGACTGAATCTAACTTCTTTATCTTTTGAAAGATTTACCTGGCTCATATTTCCACAGATTGGCCATTACAGATTTTGAGAAGATAGATAAATATAATAGAATTTTGGTTGTTATGCAGCAACACAAGATCACCTATACTGTATCAAAATATCATGATTGCATAATCACAAATGCATTTTGCAGTAAATAGACTGGTTTAATATTTTCCAATCTATCAGATATTGCTTAACTGGAATAACTTATTGCAATTAGTAGTTAACTAACAGATAACTTTGCCACATTCATTATTCAGTAGATAAATCAGTCATACCACATTCTGAAACTCCTTTAAGGACACATTTACAGCAGTGATAATGTCGTATCATTTTAAAACTGGAACAACTGGATAATTGGAACTGCTGTGTATGTAGCTTCAGTTTATTCAAATAATTGGGAAAATATTATTTCATTCTAGATGGATTAAGACTTATAATTTCTGTAAACAAATGTTAATTTTTATTCCCTGCAGTTTATAGATTGATAAACTGGGATTATATGCTGTAGTCAGCAAAATTATTATTTTATAAATTTTATTGCAGAAGGAAAAAGAATTTATGATTAATTGTAGCAGATGTTATAATAAGTAAAGTTGCAATTTTTTCCACTGAAAAAACCCTTTATTTAGGATGTGTAAAAGTTTCAAAACTGACTTTTCATAGAAAAAGCTCAGTTTTGACAAAAAAGAGATGATACAAAGGAATACTCTGTAGTAGACAGAGGACACCAGCCTGGATGTGGAAGGCATTGTTAAAGTTCCTGAGATGAATCATGAGGGAATAGACATATGGTGAGTCTGGAAGTGTTACCAAACAAAAAATAAAAGCAGCAATTTTTATTTTACTTTGGTAGCTTGAAGAAAATTTGCAAAGTATTTTCAAATAGTGTTTCAGCATTAAATGCAATTGATTCTATACCTTTTTTTTAGGATAAAAGGGAAATTTTGGGGGAGAAGATTTGGTATGAGTGCATAAAATCAGATAATACTAAATTCTTTGCCTTAAAACATACGATATAGCTTTTCTAATCAGGTGTGAGTAGAGTCCTTGGATGAACAAGGGAAAGAGGATAGAGGTCACTGTTTCACAGTCTTCCAAATTTACCAGGTCATCTGAATCACTGTACTTTGTACTTATCAAACAGCCCTGCTTGTCCACTTGACTGGCCTTATATGAAGCAGCAGTTATTACATATCTAAGTAACTTACATGTCAACTGTACCTTGAGTTTTGTTTAATCAATGACAATTAAGTATGGTTCTGACATTCCACTTGTCCACAACTAGTTTCCTGAACTAAGGCCTATGGTTATGTGAAAAGAATAGAGTCTGTGTGGGCAAACCCACAAAAAGCAAAGTTCTTCTCTTTGCCCTGAGTTTTCTGATTTAGTCTCTTTGAAGCTAACTAAAACCAATTAAAATGTCAGTTCAACACTGACTGTATCTTTGTGCCTAAGAAGGTAATTGAAAACATCTTGATCAAGTTGAACTTCATCAGCTGAAAACACTGCCTCCTTAAACATGGGGCTATTTTGAGAAATGGCTGTTTAAATGGCACTCTCAAATGAACAACTCTTTCCTGTGTGCTTTCAAGTGATAAGGGACAGTGATAAATCAACTGCAGTTTATTTCAGTTAGTGTTACAGAGACAATGCAACCAAGAAAAGTGAGAGATGATCCATTTTTCTTCCCATGCATTGTGAAAAGAACTTTTCAGGTTGCTGCAGATGGATGGGGCAATAAGAACCCTTCCCTTCTGGGTGCCAGTAACAGCCTAAGGGCTTAATTCTAGCTACAGAGTATTTCTTAGGTACAAGGGCAGGATTTACAGCTTTGAAAGTGTTGTGTTATACTAGTGGTAATCCTCTGTATTACAAAATGTTGAAGGGCAACAATATATAGTAATCCTATAGAGGAACATCACCCTTACAATATCAGTTAAAGATCCTGAGTTTTGGTAATATATGAACATATGATATAATGGGGTCTTGTAACAAAAACTCAAATCTGTTATTGTACTAACAGTAACTGTTAACAATCAACATATAAAACCACTTTCTACAGTTGAATGAGACGAGATTATTTTACCATTCACTAGGATGTCATACACATAAATATGAAAGAAGGTGTAAAAAATTGCAGCTCTACTCCTTACTTAAAAAGAAGAACATGAAACAATTGATTCATCCACTTTTCAAGCCTGTTTGATGGCCAAGGGCATTTTTGCTAGGTTTGTTTCTATTCAAAAGTTAGCTATCTCCTATTCTGTAATTAAATAAAATTGAAAAAGATTACTTTTGTAATTAACATTTGGAATATTAAAACCAAGAAGGAAGATAAAATTGGCATTTAGTCTAGAAAGGCTTTAGCCTTTGAAAGACGGACTCTGGCAAGGAGCATCCACAACAGCGGGATTAGCAACAGGACTAATGTTTTAGACATCTTTTTTTCATTTTATCTTATTGTATTCTGATTACAAGAGATGATGCTTCTTTGTGTGTAGGTTTCTACCTAACTTAAAAGGATATAAAGGAATTTTCTTCTATTTTATTGTGAGAACTTCCAGTAATTTTCTCAAGGTGAAATCAAATTAAGTCTGCCCATAAAATGAATTCACAAAATGGTGATTCCAAAAATACCACGAGAGTGGGCAGACCGCTACATGTTGGTTATTTCAGGATGTTCAGCATCCAAATAAATTCAGGGGATTGAAGGCTACTCTGTGAAGAACTCAAGACCAAAATGAAACCTAGAAGAATAGAGACCCTCAGTGTGGTGACATTTTCAAGGTTTCCAACAGTTACCACCCATCCTAACTGAATGCTTTGTTGAGCATTTTTAACCGTGCTAAATACAGTGCTATACTAAGCTACAATGGGGCTGAGTAAGCACTCCCATTTATTTTTGCACAATCAAAAAAATACTGGAAGACACTGGACTGTACAGTGACCTAATATGTATTAAAGTTAAGGTATGTATAGAGTCAAAATGATATTTAGACTGCCGATACCTTCAGAGAGGGCTCATGTTCCCCCTCATAGTATCTGTGGGATCTTGATGTTTGTTGCTATTTTTTTTTTTATGTTATTGAAGCTTTGTCTCTTCTTAACCGAATTACAATAAAAATACATTCATTTATTTTTTTTTCCACATTTCTGCCATCTTATAAACTATTACAAGGCATTCTGATCCAGGCTTCCAATTTTTGTTTAAAAGCCTTTATGATACTATATTAAGCAAGAAAATTTATATTTTGCATATTTCAAGAAAATTTTTGTTTGACTTTAAATATATGCCTCAATCTTACTTATCTTGAGTTGAAATGGAGATTCATGGTGTGTGGGGAATGCAAATATAGAAGATATGCTGTATAAATGAAGTCCAAACTTAAAAAGAATATGTGAAAAAGATAATGAAACTATAAAACTAAAGAGAATAATTGAATAACTGTGGAATTGAGTTATCAAGGTTCACATATGTGATTTAATTATCTTTTGTGTAGCAACAGTGTGGAAAAATGCTACCTAGGAAGCCTTATTTTATTTCTAGAAAGGGCAGAATGGATCACTGAATGTTCCAGTATTCAAAGCATTTTCTCTGCAGATAGTGATTCTAGCACTAATCTAAGAAAAACCTTTTGAGAAATTTCCTTTTCTTTTTTATATAGTTTCCATCTTTCTACTCCAAGGCAGCATCCACTATACCTTCTCTTTTCTTGATAAATGTTTGCCAAGCCCATTCTTAGTGACCTACAATAATGAAGTTACTACACGTCTCCCAGGCAATGTGTTTCAGAGCTTCACTATCACCTACCATTGAGAAAGTCTTTGATAATGACTAACCTGGACTTTCCTCAGTGCAATTTAAGTCCATTACTTCTTTTTTGACCCATGAACAGATTATTAACAGTTTCTTGCAGGAGCTTTTAAAGCATTTGAAGTCTGCTCACTGAGTCTTCTCTTTCTAAACTAAAGAGTCTCAATTAAGGAGGCTGAATTGGATTAGTACTAAAATCAACCGTCAAAAATAATAATCCACTGAAAACCTAAAAAGCTATTTATAAAGCTACCTCATATCATAAAAAGAGCTGATTACAGGCTATTTAAAATAAATTCTTTTGATGTTTTGCCTGGCATGAGAGGCTGTCAGGAATGTTTAGATTAAATGTCTTTGACAAAGAGAAATTTTTATTCTTCAAACTTAAAACTTTTCTTCCAAAACCTGTCTAGTTTGGACATTTTCGAAAAGGAAGTAGAGCCTCAGTGAGAAACTACATGCCATCCAGCCCCGAAGAGTGAATGGTAAGGTATTATTAGCTCGGGTAGTGTTAGGCTGAGGTCAAGGCCCTCACTGTGAATGATTTGGGACATGAACTTCAGCACCTCGTACCACAAGTGAGCATCGTAACCTTTTGCTGGTGTTTTTTCCTGGGATGGAGAAAGGTGCCCTTTCTTTTGATTTTTCACTGTGACAGGACTTTATTTTGTCCTGGCCACCACATCTGAAATGTTAAATGTTTTCTGGAAGAGAACATTCCCTTTCCATTTCAGACTGACAGCTCAACTATACACTGCATAACAAAGATCCTTTTATGGAGCTATCAAATGAAATCAGAAAAGAACCAAACAACATAAAATTGTTGTGTGTTTCTGACACAAGGACGTATGGATGCACAGAGGCATTCAAGTGCTGTAACAGGGGAGTAAGAATTTGCCTACTTTTTTTAAATCTTGCTGGACATGGCCATACCTCTAGGAATTGCCCCCTTAAACAGAGACCAGGACACAGCAGGGGTGGACAGCCATGGGGGACTCCTGGGCTGGCAGGGCAGGGCCTTTGCCAGTCACAGCCACATCCAAGTCCAAGCCAGGAAATCTGGTGTAGGTCAGCATCAGTGGACTGCATGGCCTAGAAGATAGCAATATAACTCAGGTCAAGAACTGAGGGAGGGTGTGAGCTTAAATGCAGGTCCTAACTGAAGAGGGAACCTGATAAGTTGCAATCAGACCATTGTACAAAAAATTAATAAAAATCTGAGGTGTTGATTTATTACAGGTGAGAGGTCACAGCACTTAGCAAGCCTTTCTTTCTTCTTTTGACAAAAACCCCTGATTTGTTTTACCATAGAGGTTTACTGAGGGATTTGATTTACTGTGATTGAGGTTTCTTGGAATACATACATCCAAATAGTAAAACCAAGAAATAACCATAATATTTACTTGCTTGTTCAAGGACTATATTCACAGCTCTATTCTCTGACAAAAAATGTTCTTGAATACTCAGAATTTGCCAAAATTCTGCTAAATTAAAACCTCTGTCAGAATATCAGTCACTCAATAATGGAATGAAAAGACATTGAAGGCAATGCAGGTGGTGAGCTTTTGGCTCTGGTTAAAACTTTTCTCCCACTACTGATAAGATGCTGCACTAAAGTGGTTGTCTTTCGTTCTTTTCCTTGTTTTCTTCTTAGTTGTCTTTTGCAGTCCCACTCTATTTTCAGAAAAGTCTTTTTAAGTAACATTGCTTCCAAAGAATGGCAAGTGTTATATACACATCCTCCACAAGAGAAACTTGTGAGCTATTTTGACAGAGGAGCTCAAAACCAAATAGTCGTGTGTAAATGGCCCATACTTTTACAGTCCTCCTAACTTTTAATTAGGTTTAAAAATTTAACAAACTAATTTTGTTTTTAATTTCTGCTGTGTCCAAGAGGAGGTTCTGGTTTTCTCATATCTTGTGTCCTGTGATCTTGATCCACATTCAGGCAAAGTAGAATTGATGACTTGTGCATCTCCTTGTACATGATGCTAGACTTTGCATGAAATAAATTGAATCCTTGACTGATTTGGCCCATGGAATATCTCTGAACACACGGTGTCTTTTGCTAGTTCTCATTTTATTTGCTGTCAACAAGATAAAAGGGAAAAATTCCTCAAGACAGGAATATTAACTTTGCCTTCAGGCTGAACATGTTTCCAGACACTACTCAGAGAGGAAGGGTGTAATGGCTATTTTGCCAAAGCTGTGGCAAGAGGTGATCACCATATATCCCACAAAGTATTTTAAAAGTTTCTAAAATGATCAGTGGAACACATTGTTCTGAGTCTTAATTTTCATTTTGTAGCAAGAACAAGGACAGCATTGTGTATCTGTCTGGTGAAGATATTTCAGACTTTGCTGAGAAGCCTGGGAGTCCATTAACAGAAGGAAATACAGACGATCTAAGTTCTTTTTTAGTTTACTTGGATACTATGGCAGGTGTTTCTCAACTTCTCTAAAAGTTACGAAGATTGCAATAACTGCTCTTTAAAATGCATACAAGTATCTCAAGGGTGGGTTGAAGGAGGAG
>BJBW01005817.1:0-17169 GCA_004320125.1 Scolopax mira
TTCATCCACCAAGTGAGTCACTTTGTCATAGAAGGAGATCAGATTTGTCAAGCAGTGACAGGTGGTTAAGGAGTAGGTATGTGAGAAGGAATATCACAGGTAACTGAAGTGGAACATGGAGACCTTTTGGTGAGCAGAGTCTCACCATGTTGACCTTGTGAGAGTACATGACTGTATCAGTGATATCATATACACTGGTAATAGTACCAGAAATAACAAATGTGTATACAAGCATATCCAAAATTAACTTCTAACAAGAACCAAACTACAAGATCTACTTGGGAAGCTTTTACACTTACCGCTTATTGGCAACAAGTAAGACTTTCCCTGAGAGAGTTTCCCCCTCTTTAGCAAAGAGGGGTGTCTGAAGAAGGCAGCGCACTTGATACCAGTGAGTGAGGGGTTCTGTCGGTGCAGTGGACAACCAAACAGTTACCCTAAAACAAACAAGAAAAACTATCTAGACTTTCTCTCCTGTTTTCTCCTTTTGGAAACAATCTTCAATTGTTAAACCTTTATGTATGTGAGGTGTCAGCTGCTTATAATAAACTTTAAACTGCCTTCAAGTAAACTAGCAGAGTGATTTTATCCTATGTTGAGACATCAGGAAGTTATGTCTCATTTTCTTCCTTCATCTGTACTGTGCCTGTCACCACCAGATCTCTGTGCTTAAGCCAATTATGGAGATTGAAAAAGAGACTCTTGAGACTCCTGTTTTCTTTTCTTTCCACACTCCCAGGATGCAGGATACAAATTTCCCTCTTCTCTTACCACTCAGACAATTTCAACAAATTACAAGAAATGAAGTTTTGTCCTGAATGTGGCAATGTGATTCTTCACAATGGTAGTTCCATCCTTACACAACACTCTGCAAGATGATTCTATACCTAGTTTTCCCTTGCAAAAGATATTTCAGTAATATATTGAAAGGGGGTGTGAGTGCAAAGAAAGGGATGACACAAGTAATAACACAAGTCCAGTCCACTGAGTTTTCAAGTTCTAAGACAAAGAACTTCCAGGGTTGTAGAAACATGAAACAGCTGCTGATTAAGCAATTGCCTACTCCAAAATAGAGGCCTTCTCAGCAGAGGATTTCAGTCAGTTCCTGCAAGTCTGAAATTTTCTGTACCATTTTAACTGATGTGTAATTTCTGCTTCTTTTTTAAAGATTTACTATCAGCTATTAAATAGAAATGCATTTAATGCATTCTATTTAATGCTATTAAATAGAAAGGCATTTATCACACAAATAAATAGTAGTGCATTTTACAGTTTATTGAAAAAAATCACCTAATCTCACTGATCTAAAACTAGATAAGTTTAACTGAGAAATCAACAAATACTATCTAAGAGCTAAATACAGATAGTTGAAATCTATGTTTTGACTAAGTTTATCTAACTTTCATCTATTTACTATTTACCAGATGACTGTCCCCATTTTGAAATAAATGCCTGGTGCTGCAGTGAAAAATTTCCCCAAGCCTGGTGAAATTTTCTGTTTCTGTTTTGTCAGCTGGAACGTGTAGCCTGCTTGCTTTTTTTTTTGCCCAAGACAAGACCAGCTCAAATGGGAAAATCCAACTTACGTTCAAATGCTGCTGCTTTACTTAAATTGTAAAGCAGAAAGGTCTTTAATAATACCATAATACCAAAAAAAAAAAAAAAAGCAGCATTGTGTGGAACAGTGCATTTTGACCCTCAACAATTCCTGGATGTGGTCTATTGTTGATAATGTGCACTCCAATCGATGGGAAGCAAGATCCTAAATCACCATCTAGTCATACTGCTAGCACTAGGTTATCATACTTCTTGTTACATCTGGAAGGGCATTATTTCTTTAATATAAAGGAATTACATTACAAACTACATCAGCACCAGATAAAGGTCTAGCACACACTGTACAAAAGAAGTGATTTTTTTTCCCCTATAGTTAGTATTTCATAGGAAGAAGGAAAAAGTACTTACATTGATCCTACAAATGCCACATCAAACCAGAAGGCCAGGCCGTGGATTAGTCCTGACTGCGTCATTTGGAAAACAAAGGGGATTTCCACTCTACAGGAGAAAAAACAATATGCTGCCAAAATAACTTCCAAAAAGTACTGGAAATTCCACCAGAAACCTTATACTAATTTATGAATTTCCATTCTTATTCATAAGTTTATGTCACAATTTGCCATATATTTAAAAGGATATGCTCTTTTTTTCTGTGTCAATAGAATTAATGAATGGCATGGATCTAGGTGTTAGGTTTTTCGTCTTTTTTTGTTAGCTAGTGGAATGCCACTAGCCACTACACAAGTGTTATGGCATCATTTGTGGCAATATTGCAGACTGAATACAGAAGTTCAGTCTTTCCAGTGGAAAATTTCCCATTGCTATTGAAGGACTTGGGTTTAGTATAAATACTATTTTTAACAGGAAAATGTTCCACTACAAATTTGAACCACTACTGGAACAAGAAGGAAAAATTGACCTCCTTGAGCATAAGTTCAAAATGTTCCCTTCCTAAAGAAGTGTTACTGGCTGTGTAGCTGAACCCAAATCTCACTCACTCTTGCAGAAATATATTGAAAAGTTAGCACTGAGATATGAACATATTAGTTCTGAGAACCACTACAGGAAGTCAGTTGTAGCCACCTGAAACTGGAAAGCAATTCTACAGCTGCTTCCCTCCTCCTACAGTAATTCTTCTCTCTCACTAGACCATGTAATTTATACAATTAGTTGTGAGTCATGTCGAAACAACAAGGGTTCAGAGCTTAAAAGACACTCTGTGATATTTTACCCTTATGACAGTGTCTTGCAAGGACTTGAAGTACTCCCTCAAGTTCTCACATATGTTACATTTTATTTCACAAATGTACTGAGCACGAGGCTTCTCGTGCAGGCTGTTTTATATATAAGACTTTCCATCTAAAGATTTGAGGGAGCTCTGGAGGGAAGTAGAGGTACAGCTGAGTCCTTTTAGACTAGAAAATGTTTTGAAAAAAGATACACAAGAGTTCAGCAACGCAGCTTGTGACAGCACCATTGACAAGGTGTCTTAGGATGTCTGAACAGAAAACCAAAAATTGCCTTGTAACTGAATTAAATGATATGTCCCAAGATATAATGCTAAGAAGTAAACACTATCCTCCAGACCCTGTTTTATCCCTTTCAATAGGAAAATTTTGTGAACTGATCTCTGGTGTTTCACAGACACACAAACAGGCTTCTCTGCTAATGCTCGGCAAATCATCATGCAGATAAACTTTCCAGTCCATTAAGAGTGGTGTACAAATCATTTTGCCCCAACCCCTTCCCTTCTCCATGGCCACCACCAAAGCTCTCTCTGTCTCTGAGCACCATTGATCAACAGCCAGTTACAAAAATGAAAGATGGAGAGTAGGTTGCTGGTGTCTGCTGACCTATGCAGATCTTCCTCAGCAGCTTCCAGGAAGTTGACAGTGTACTTCACTGTCTTTGCCATCAGAATTCTCACATCAAAAGTATCCTATGGGGATGAAAAAAAAAAATTTAAAAAGAGTTGCAATTGTTACCATTCTGTCTTGTCAACATATAAACTTGTTTTCTGTTTAAAAAAATGGGGAACAAGACAAAAATCAATCTTCACCCCTATAAATTTATTTTAAATATTTCATTTTCTTAGCATCCCTTAGAACATTGTAGATTTTGCAATGTTGTTGGGATTTAATATATTTGATAGCTTACATATCTATCAAAGACATTTTTTATTCAACCAAGAAAGAAGAAAATTTGTCTAGAAATTGATCACTTGTAGATTGACCATTTGGGGTCGGTTTGTTTATTTTTAAACCACACACATTTTAATGCATTCTTCTGCATTGCACAGTTGGGTAAACTGAACTAAGACAGTATGGAAATACATGAAAATTAAATTATGAAGTATAGAAAGCAAAATTACTTAATACAGATTGCTGTCTAGAAAAAAGTTACTAGTAGTCAGTCACCAAATGAAAACTTTTCCTTTCAGTTTTCTTTTTTTTAATCACATGTACAAATCCTAGTCTATCCCTGCTCACAAGCTCTTTCAGAAATAAAGCAAATTCTTAACATAAAGGCTTGTATCACATCCCTCCACTGAATCCATCTAAGAACTAAAATCTGCCTTCAGAGTAAGGGGAATTCAAGGAGATATGTGATTTTAAAAAAGAAATAACAATTTAGTGTGGCTTTTATTGGGCAATGCAGTTCTGATCTCCAAGGGAGTAAGAATCTCAGCCAAAAAAAATCAAAGCAAAACATGCACATCAGACAGGATACAAGTAAATACCTCAGTTCTACAGACTTCTCCCTTCTCTAACTGAAAGCCAAAGTGTCAGTACTGAGAATGACCATGCTACAGACAAAGACACAGCTGAAATTTATGAAGACAAATGAGAGTTTTCTCATATCCATTTCAAGTACTAACAGCAGTGGAGTGCAGAAGGTTCCATCAGTAAACTCATGGTCCTTTCAGATCTCTGGATAGGTTTTAGGGTCTCCACGTGACAGCAGCTACGCTTAAAGCAGTTAGCCAAAAGTTAGCCAACGTTTGTTGCAGTCAAATTTCTGAGAGAAGCTTTTCATTGCACCCACACTGAAGCATTATACTGGGGAAAGAGGTGGCAGCTGGGGATTGTTTATGTCCTTTCCCCAGAGAGGTGAGGGGGATTTTTCCTGCATTCTTTCTAACTTGGTAATACCTAGAGTTTTACTAAAAAGAAAGAAGGAGAATGGCAGCGCTAGATCCAAGTTACCAATAAAATAAGGATATTTACATATTAAAAACAGTTTTTTTCATAATACAGAAACCTGTTTGCCTGGATGCTTTCTCTTTTCCTTTAATTTGTAAATCAGAGATAGAAAGGGAAAAATCAAGGTCAAGTCATTTCTTTATGAGACTGGAAAGACTCAGGGAAGCTAGTCACATGTTAGGAAGACAGTTGTTCACATGCTGTGGCTTCCTAATGTGTGCATATCTCTAGACATCTGTTATTCATAGCAAATATTACATATTACATATGGTAGTTAACCTTTGATAGCAGCTCTGTTCACACTTGCAGTTATTTTCTGGCTCTCTGCTCAACAGCCACAGAGCTTCGTTAAACGAGGAGGCTACTGTACCTCTAGGATTTTGTGGAGGGCATGAGATGGGGTTGGGGGGAGCCACAAAAAATAACCCGCAGACATACAAACCTACCACAATAGGTTGTCGGAAATATTCATCCACAGCTGCACTGCGCAGACTGGACAGGTTGACCCCATAAAAGCATTCTTGGTACCTAGAAACAGTAACACATAAAATGTTCAGGGGAAACATGCTTTTTTTTCTGGGTTCCAACCAGACAACCACACCAAAGCACAGTAACTTGAAATAGCAGGTGAAAAGTGGTTCCTCTTTCCCTTTCTCCCGTCTGCCAAGAAGCCAAATTTCAGTTCTCCTTAGCTTACTTTACCTTTCCTCACAGCTGTGGAGTGAAATGATCCCCTCAAATGGATATACGGAGATATTTCATGCTATGCCCCTGAAAGAATACACACAGCAAGCAGAGAATAGGCAGAAGGGCTGAGGTACTCTGAAGCCATGTTTGTAATCTTGAGCTATTCCACAGTTAGGGGTGGACATTGTATAAATCAAAATAGTGATGGGGACACCTGTATTACAGGTCTGTTACTTTTTCTTGACATTAAAGAGGAAAATAAAGGTCATCCTATATCAACTGATCAGGGAAAAAAATAGCACTTTTATCTTACCAATTTATGCAAATTTGCATTTAATGTATATTCAGACTATTCCCAGTATGAAATTTGAAATGAAAATATACAAGCTTGCAGTAATCTTCCTCCTGCATATAACCCTCTTATCAAGTCATTGAAAAGTTTAATAGGTATCTTTACTTTCAGATAACATAAACAAAAAGGGGCAGAAAGGGGAAACAGCAAGGAAGGTCAGCTCCTTCTGATGGAAGTGTCATCTAGATACAACACCATGGTCAAGCCTTCCGAGTCTTCAGAAGCATTTAAAAAGGGAAACTTTAAATGTTTGTCCTTACTGTTACAGCATCATACAACTCACAAATTCTCCATTACTAGTTCTGTGCTAATTGCATAAAGGGAAGATGCCCAGATGACTTTGCCTTAAAGATATCTGAGAAGATATCTTTTAAGGAAAGAACTCAAATAAACACAACAGAAGAAATCAGCAGACATCATTAAAACTGCAAGTGATCTTTTACCCTTTTCCATATGTTTGCTGTACTGTATAATTGAGTTCCTTATTTATCACTGATGATAAACACAGAAAAAATGCACACTATTTTGAACCTCTTGCTGTATATTTATGCTTTTTATTATTATTTATCTTTCTATCTTTGCAACGTTTTCATCAGCAAAGAGAGCAGTCTACTCTTCTATGATAGACTATATATTGGCACACTTTTAGCAATGATTACTAGTAAATAGAAATTAATATGCAACTCTGGAGCAAGACAATCTACAGGCCTGAAGAGAAACAAAACATACTTACCCAGTCTCATAATTATTATAACTGAACAGACCCAAGACAATTATTTTAAGCATGTGTGAAACATGCAGCCTGTCTGTTGAACAGTAAACAGGCTATGCTAACTGATGCATCTGATGTTAGAACACACAGCATGATTTTTTGCACAGGATTTTGGAGGGTTTTGAAAGTCCTACTGCCTTTACCAGATGAAATTGCAAATCAAGATATTTATTTCAGTCTTTTGCTCAAGTACTATCACCCAACTGGATCCAAAACCATCTCCAATCTCTAAGACATAGAATATAGATTTAGCTAAATATGAAAGGAGCTATTACACACAAAACACATCTTCTGTTCCAGGTAGGAAAGCTGGACAATGAATGAAAGCTGTTTCCTGAGGCCCGGAATTTGAAGCTTAGCAAGTCACAGGCTGTCACCACTGAGTTCCTGATGGCTTACATCAAACGTCCAAGAAAGCCCTGAGAAAGTACCTTGTCTGACAAAGGACTTTTATTGCTCTGGATCTCTCAGGATATGCAGACTTTTTAATAAGAACATGAATGTCCTAGAGTGGTGCAGAAGCAGAACTACTGCACTCTTACTCAGAACATTTTGATCCCACATTAGAAGCATTAATTTGTTGGTCTTTAGAGTACTCAGTAACCACAAGAGTATTTAATCCTCTTGCACAATCCATGTCCTGGGCATACATCCACACAAAACTACAACTATGTGAACTGCTAGGAGGACTGATACTGCAGCCTTCTGCTCAGGGGATATCTCACAGGAGCAATAAATTATACTATAAGCACACAAACTATTTTGTCTAGGAATATATCAAATAGAACCTGATATACAAAGAGTATAATCAAGGGTAAATGAGTGACATTTCTGTACTTAGTTTGGTTGAAACATTCTTTTAAAAAAATTTCATGAGAATGTAGATAAGTAGGTAGTAAAAAGATCTGTCAAAAACGGGGACGTCCTTTTGTAAAGATGGGTGGATGAAAGATCACAGTATGCTGTGACTTAGATACCAATCTGACCACCATCGTAATTATAAAGTATTACTGCAGTCTGTGATAATAATGTCAAAAACACTCTTGTCACAAATAAAAATTGATTACTAAAGCAGACTTGAAAAATCTGGTTTTTCCCTTTATGCAATTCTCTGAAAGCCTTGCAGTGCTTGACAGGTAGTTCAGCTGATAAAATGTATGCATGTACAATCACTGGAATCAAATCACACCAGCTAAAAGAGATGAAGTTCTCTTCTCTTTTCTTGGAATAATCTCAATTTCTTATCATTAGAATATTGCTGTAAATATTTCCTTCTATACAGAGCACAGCGACAGGACAACAGTGGATAATAGCAGTGGGACACTCCAAGTCAAAAGCAGTACAACCTCTAGTTAAAGCTGCATGCAAAATCCAGGTGGACAGAAAGTAATTGCCAAATTGGAAATTGTTCAGGACATGGGAACTAATACTTACTGTTTGTGAAGACCCCCAAGGAATATGCTCACACACCTGGAGCTTCACGCAATACAATGATCACCATCCACAGTGTACTACACTTTGGTGTAGCAACAGAAACACTAAAACCTGATTCACAGTCAACTATCTTTCTCATGAAGGATGCTCTGTGGAGTCAATTTCTCTTTCAAAAAGAGACCCAGTCAGCTCTAGTACTTCCTGAGAGACCCTTCAGACTTGCACAATAAACAGTGTGACTGTAGGCCAGAGCAGAAGTGATCATGGAGAACATAAAAGCATTCTCTTTCAATGTTGACAGATAGTTTATGCTGAATCAACTGATTTAATGTTTAACCTCTACTGAATCTTTGGTAAAAATAAAATTACATAAACAATCATTACCAAAAATTGGCTCTGGAGTAGTGTTCCATGTACAGCTGCTCATCAGAAAAAGGAGCCAAATGAATGTCACTGTATGTTGGGAACATCATTCCTAGTAAATAAAAGACAATATAAAGTAGAAACGGAATTGTTCAAGAAGTATTTGGACAATGCTCTTAAACACATGGTTTAAATAAAGAAATTCTTTACAGTGAGGTTAGTGAGACACTGGAACAGGTTGCCCAGGGAAGTCATGGATGCCCCATCTCTGGAGGTGTTCAAGGCCAGGCTGTATGGGGCTTTGAGCAACCTGCTCTAGTGGAGGTGACCCTGCCCATGGTAGGGGTCTGGAACTCGATGATCTTTAAGGTCCCTTCCAACACAAACAATTCTATGATTCTAAATACATTCCCTGTATGGTGTAAAGGAGTTGGAGTCAATGATTCACCTGACTCCCTTCCAACTCAGGATATTCTGTGATTCTTTTGTCCCACAGATGTCTCTACAGGATTATCTTCACCAGCAAGAAACCACCTCAGAAGCAATAATTGTCATATACTTTTGATATCTTAACGTTTGGTTTCATTAACATATGGATAACTGAAATGTGAATAAGCTAAAGTAGTTTGTAGAAAATCCAACCCAGAACAACTTATAGAACCAGAATACTTCATAAAGTCCTAATAATTTTATGGTGCTACATCACATATTTGAGTTATTTGGCTTCCTTCAAATGAAGTGACATGCTAGCTATTAAATACCTTCTCAACAATCTCCAGTTGAATTATAGCACCTTCTTTTCTTATAGCTAGCCTAATAAATATAATATCTGTGTGAAGGATTTGCATTAAAGGTCAGGCTTGATCTTGAATTAAACTGCTGGGTATGGTTTTGGTTAAATTTAAATTTGGAAGAATTGCTGTTAATGAATGAAGTAGTTATATGCACTTCACTCTTAACACTTTTATCCAGGAACCTCATAGCAATTCAGAGTAAATACTGAGAATTTTACAAACACAAAGATGTATATTATACCTTTTTTCTTTTATTTTTTTACAGATGCTGATGTTGAGAAACAGAATTTAATTTGCATGAAGCAGCAAATCAGTCATAGATCAGGTAATCAAATCCTGATCTACTAGTTTGCAAGAATGTATTTTCATTAGGATCTTGAACTCTAATGACTCCGGAAAACCAAGGAATTACCTTATATTATCTTCTGTGGATGGTGCTTAGCAGCTTAAATGAAAGTCCTTTTATTCTATTGTGCATGTGTCAGTGGAAGCAGGAAATAAAGCTTGGTCATTTTGAACTACACTTGAGCATACTTCTTCACCCTTTTTTAATCTGGTATAAAACACAATGCAAAATTGAAGGGGAGGACAGGTGGGGATGGAAAAGGAAACAGTTTTCCTTTTGTAAGTATATCATGTAGGCAGAGTCCCCAGGAATTTAAATAAAGAACACCCACTCACAAAATAGATATGATTTTTAAAACTGGCTGTGGAGGGAATATTAACAAGTTTGCAGAGAATTTCAGACCAAAAATTTTCCAAACCTAACTGGTACTAAATAGTAGCAACTTATTCAAAATGTCACAGAGTTGGGGTTGTTCAGCCTGGAGAAGAGAAGGCTCTGGTGAGACCTTATAGCAGCATTTTAGTATCTGAAGGGTGCCTACAAGAAATCTGGGAAGGGACTGTTTGCAGGGCATGCAGCAACAGGACAAGGTGCGGTGGTTTTAAACTAGAGCAGGGTAGGTTTAGATTAGACATTAGGAAGAATTTCTTTAGAATGCAGGTGGTGAGACAATGAATAGAGAGGTGGTGGAGGCCCCATCTCTGGAGACATTCAAGATCTGGCTTGATGAGGCTCTGAGCAAACTCATCTAGTTGAAGATTTCCCTGCTTACTCCAGGGGGGCTAGATTAGATGATATTTAAAGGTCCCATCCAACCCAACACATTCTATGCCTCTGCGATTCTAATTTCAGCTAACTCCTCAGACAATCATTAAGTTTACCAATGACTACATAAGGTGATTCATGCCCACCATACAAGTGAGAAATCAGAAAGTAAGGCATGTATCTTTAAAAGCATTCACTCATTTAAAACTGAAAATGAGCTGCCTACTGATCAGTATTCAGAAGCCCTCCTCTGAAAGTGCTCCCTAAGAATCTAAACTGGAGACTTAAATCGGTGGCTGAGCTGAAAAATTGTACCCAAAAGGGCTTTGCAAGTTTGAAAAAACTCAACAGCAAAGTCACAACCTTTCCGCATCAAGGCACAGATTCAACCTGTGCTTCAAAAACTTCCCTGCTGCAGAAATTTTACTTGAGAAAGGTCTCTTCTAAAGAAATCTTATAAAGAGAGACTTCATTTTTCAGCAGTTCATGTAGAAAGATGTTTCATTCAGCAACTGGATGCTCAGTTTTGTCTCTCAAAGAAGATTTTGATGAGGTCCTGGAACTTACAGATTATCTTCAAAATGCCTCTAAACACAGGAGGGATGAAAAACAGAGCACTGAATGCTATGGATCTCTTACATGTCATTCAAAAGGCAACATTCAAGAGGAAGTATAAGACTAAGGTATTTGGGAGAAACCCAGTGGAATAATTGTCAAAACAATTTGAACTTCACAGTTTTTCCAAAGACAGTATATTAGAATTTTTTTTCTAGAAGAAAAGCACTTGTCCCATTTGACCATTCTGCTCTCATCTACATTCCACTGTCTGGCAGCTGAGACTAGTATGCCATCATCTATTGTGATACGTTGCAACAGAGATGCAATCATAGTGCACGTATCAGCAGAATGAGATGAAAACACAAGCAGAACCCAGCAGTGCAACAGCAGCATACTCAAAAGCTATTTCCACTGTGAAACAGCAAGAAATCAGAGCATAGTACAATAGCAATGGAGGCTACATCATTATATTAACTCCCCTGGGACTCCTGGATCTTGGTGGTACGGATAGAACAAGGGTATAAACTAAACAGTCCTGGACTACCAATTAAAGATATTTTTTTTTCCTTCTTTCAGATTTTTTTTGTCTTCCTTTCTCTATGCAGGGGAGGTAGCCGTGGGAACACACTCACCATTTGACTTCAACCATTTTTTGGAATGAAGGTAACTTTCCAACATCCTTTCGTTGAACAGCATATAACCCATAGGTTCAGAAATTACCACATCAACACTCTCAGGCAGAGAGATTTCCTCAACTTTTCCAGGCAGAACTGCGATCTTGTCAGAAAGGTTGTTGCTTCTCACCAACAGCTGGAGGAAAAACAAAAGCACACATAAAGTGTCGACTCCTTTGATTAGCAGAAATTAAATCAGAGGTCTTAAATTAGTACTAATCCCCCTCCCCCTCTAACGTAAGTCAACTACCTCAGTCTGTTGATCAGAATAAACTATAAAGGTAACATATTTTCCCTTGCTACATCAAAATTTCTGACGACTGGGACTCACTGGAGACAACTCAAAAAAATTCATAGTGTGAAATCAGCAACTGACAGCACAAGTACTGTTGTCCTGTAAGCTGTAACTGTAATCAATGTATTCAAGTGGATATTTTAATTCAATACAGAAGAGTACAAAGAAAGGGTCTTCATAATTCTCCAAATTTAAAAAAATACTTCTCTTGAGTGAGCTACATAGTCAAGGAATGATGAAGAAACTCAAAAGCTGAAAAGTTTGTGCTGAGTAATTTCTAAGAAAAAACGAAGTATAGCAGTATATCCACAGAAACACATTGGAATTGTCCAGCACTTAGAGACAGGATACTGGAGATTTACACACTTCTATGTCCATAATGAACCTCAGAGAAAGTGTTTAATGAAAGAAGAAATGGACATAAATTTTATGTTAAAATTCAGTAAGTTATTAAGGACAAGAACAACCTTTTCAAAACCTCTATATATCTAACATAGATGCATATCCTATTTAGCTGTACTGCACTTCGTCATACAGGGAAGTACCTAAACTTCTTATGCCTAAATAATAAGTAGAATTTGGGTTCTTCTGACACAAACTTAGAAAGAAGCAATTATTTCACACTAATCTAAGGTGTCTGCTGGGAGATTCTGTAAAGTGAAGCATCCTCTGCAACAGCACAGTAGGTGAAGTCCAGAGATACCAGGAACAGTACACACAATCCAGCAAGTAATAGAAAACACTCCCTCATAGATCTACTTGCACTAGTATAATTGTAATATCAATAGAAGTGCCTAATTACTTCAGCAAACCTTTTTCAAAGCAGATTGGGCACTAGGTAACAGTGATGAAACATGATTCATTCTAACTAGAGAAAGGCAAATTGATGTTATTAGCTAATAATTCACTGAAATGTGAATAAACTAAAGCAGTTAGTAAAAAACCTAACCTAGAACAACTTATAGAACAGACCAGAATACTTCATAAAGTCCTAATAATTTTATAGTGCTACATCAAATATTTGAATTATTTGTCTTTCTTCAAATGAAGTACAATGCTAGCTATTAAATACCTTCTCAACACTCTACAATGGAATTATAACACCTTCTTTTCTTATAGCTAACCTAATAAATACAACATCTGTGTGAAAGACTTGCATTAGAACTTGAATTAATGATTTTCGGCCATAACCCACCAGTATAAACTGCATGCTAATATGATAATAAAACTACTAAACAAAACAAAAATCATTGTATGCTAACATGCTATTAGTTTAGGCAAATACCATTGCTGCTTCTCTTACTGACAAGTGTATGTATCAATTTCTAAGAACAGGTTGACCAATTTTGTTTTAAAAGTTCCCTAGACCACAGACTATGTGAGCAGACGCATGATGTGATTTCACTTTGGAACTTAAATTTCCATTTTCTCACAGGTGAATTCTGAATCTAAAAATAAGTGTCAAATAACAGCTCAGCAGCAGCATGGATGTAAAAAAGCAAGAATCCTAAATCATTTCAGACCATCACAGGCTGTGACAGATAAATCATATAGTTAGCTAGAGGGCAGCAGAATATTACAATACTTCTATCACACACAGTGGAGATGCTTATATTATAATAATTTTCACTTTTACTGAAAATAGTAGCATGGAGACAAATAGAAAAGTTTTTTTCATGCTATTCTGCATTATTATTATTACAGAACTCTAAAAAAAAAAATCATCAAGGTTTATTTGCTTTCCTGCCCTTAGATACAAAAAACACAAACAAAATTATAAGAAAAACTGTCAGTATTAATCCTCTCCTTTACCAGTGTAGCTATGGCTTGGGAAAGCTGAAGTTCCACATGCTTTTGGCCTTATGCAACTGCCTTTTTAAAAGGAATTTAGCTTAGGTTTTGGCTGCAGAGTCTCAGATATTGATTAAGACAATAATTTATTACAGGGAGAAGATAACCTGTCTTATTGAAGATTTTTTTGGTGATTTTTACAGCTGTTTAATTAGAGTTAATTAATAGTTCATATCTATGTAGATTGGTGGCAAAGAAAAGCAAGTTTGGAAAGTTTTCAACATCTAACTTTTTTTTAATTATTTTTAAACACAAGGATGATTTTTCTGAAAGTTCAAACTGAACTTATTTTTCACAGGATTATTAAGTTAGTTCACCCTCTGCAGTACCTTCATGACTTGAGGATTCTAAACATAGAAATTTATTTCTGCCATTACCAATATGACTTTGCTGGTAAAGAAGGAATATTGGCCATGCCATTTAGAAAATATGCCTTAAACGAACTATGTCTTCATCTGTTATACTGATAACCCCAACCTATATCTTCCTCTTGACAGCTTGCTGTTTTTACTAATCTAAATTGGAACTTCTTTTTTTTAAAAAAATATTAGCAAATTTTGTTCCTTTAAAAATATATCTTATTGGCAACTGGAGAACAGGCAGCTAAGGGTGATGGCAATAGAGCTTTCTGACTCTGGGAATATCAAATCCATGGCAAAAGGAGAGGAGGTTTATCTGAGTGACTTTGTTTTCATATCCCACACAGTATTTCATAAAAACCTGCAATCATCAAGTTATGGTCAACAAAATGTGTTTGAACAAAAGGACCAAAGTCATTCAGTATTTCATGGCTTTAGTGAAGGAAAAAGAAAAATCCACGGATAAAAACAATTCCACCCAGTATCTTAGCATTTTGTCAGTGACTGAAAGGAGCCAGTTGTTTTCAACAGCTGCTTTCTCATTATTCTCTGGGATTTCAGAAGACTTCGAAAGCAGGGCAAAATTAGCATGAGGGAGGATAAAAATTGATATCTTAAGACTATCACAAATGTCCAGTGTAGGCACTCACTTCAAATGAGTTTTCCCTTACTTTTTTTCATGCAACATTCATGAAAATTAGATGCTCAGAATTTTTCGTAAAATATTAAGGGTTTGTTTGACAAAAAAACAGATCAAACCTAATCTCTGGATCAATCTCTGGCTTGATACAAACCAAACCTGTAATATGTACAGGTAAGCGGAAACTTCTCATGAAAGGTGCACTTTTATGTCCAGATACAGCAGATCTCTCACCCAATGAAACAGAGAAAAAATAATCAATGATAATCAATGTCATGGGTCATATAAAACTACAAAGCCTTCTTAATCTAACTACCAGAGGCATTGTGCTCTTAGGCTCTCATCCTGCTGAGGAACATCAACCACCCCGACATCTGCTGGAAAAGTAGCATGACAAGATGCAGGCAACCCCAGAAACTCCTGGAATGCACTGAGGATACTTTCTTCAGCCAGGTAACAGAAGCCCTAGCAGAGGGGATGTGATACTGGATGTTATGGTAACCAGCACAAGTGAGCTAATTGGTGACATCACGATTGCAGGCAGCCTGAGCTGCAGTGATCATGCACTGGTGGAGTTCGCAGCCCTGAGGGTCAGGCAAAGAGTAAAGTCAGGAACCTGAATTTTAGGGAAGCAAACTTCCAACTCTTCATGGATTTAGTCAATGAGACCCCCTGGGAAACTGCCCTCAGGGTACAAGGGAACAGAACAGAGCTGGATGCTTTCCATAGATGCACAAGAGCTCTTGATCCCCAGGAGTAAGAAATCGGAAAAGGAAAGCAAGAGACCAGCATGAGTGAGTGGAGACCTGCTGGTCAAACTAAAGTGGAAGAAAGAAATACACAGGCAGTGGAAGCAGGGATTAGGTATCCTGGAAAGAGTATAAGGATGCTGTCTGGTTGTGCAGGGATGGTGTCAGGAAGGCCAAGGTGCAGCTGGAGCTGAATTTGGCAAGGGACGCAAAGAATAATAAGAAGGGCTTCTACAGTTATGTCAGCCAGAAAAGGAAGGTCAAAGAGAGCATAACCCCCTGAAGAGGGGGTAATCTGGTAACAACAGACAAGGAGGAGGCTGAGATATTCTATAATTTTTTTTTACTTCACTGGCAACCTCTCTTCCCACAGCTCTCAAGTAGATGGACCACAAGGCAGGGACTCAGGGAGCAAAGTCCCTCCCACTGTAAAAGAAGGTCAGGTTGGTGAGGAACCTGAATAAATGTAAGTCTATAGGACCTAACAAAACGCATCCCAGAGTCCTGAGGGAATTGGCTGATGTAGTTGACAAGCCAGTCTCCACAACATTTGAAAAAACACGGCAGTCAGGTGAAGCACCCGGTCACTGGAAAAAGGGAAACATTTCCCTCATATTTAAAAAGGGTAGAAAGGAGGACCCTAGGAACTGCAACCTGTCAGCCTCACCTCTGTGCCTGGGAAGATCATGGAACAGATTCTCCTAGAAGCTATAATAAGACATATGGAGGATAGGGATGTGATTTGAAACAGCCAGCATAGCTTCACCATGGGAAGTCTTGCCTACCTACTCTAGTAGCCTTCTATGATGGAGTGACTAAACCAGTAGACAAGGGAAGAGCTATGGATGTCATGTATCCAGACTTTTGAAAGGCCTTGACACAGTCTTCCACAATAGTCTCTAAACTGGAGACATGGATTTGATGGGTGGACTGCTCAGTGGATGAGGAATTGGCTATATGGTTGCAGTCAGAGGGTAGTGGTCAATGGCTCAATGTCTAGATGGAGACTGGCGACAAGTGTGTCCATCAGGGGTTCATACTAGGACCAGTACTGTTTAATATCTTCATCAATGACATAGACAGTGGGATTGAGTGTACCCTCAGCAAGTTTGGGGACCATACCAAGCTAAGCAGTGGAGTTGGCATGCCTGCGGGACAGGATGCCATTCAGTAACTATTGTCTGTGTTAGTTAAAAGAAATATCCAACAGGTAGATCAGACTGACATGAAAATAAGCAGAAGATGACAAAAATATTAATTCATAATTCCTTTGAATGTTTCTCTTTTCAGTGTAGTGAAACAGCAAAATACTGGAGGAAGGAATAAATATTACAGTCCTTGGACTGTAATGATGAGTTGCATTTTACAATTATATATATTTGGAATTAATCTTCTGTTGTAATTTGTAGCTTAAATGCAAATAAAACTTGTCTAATGTAAACTTGTATGAGCTTCACTGGAATTAAAACAAACATACAGACAACCACAACAAAAAAGCTCGGATCTGTCTAGCTTTTCTGAATGCTTAATGAGGCCGTGGAATGAGGCCCCCTCATGAATCTCTGGCCTTGGAAGCAAGGGTTTGGGGAGAGGAGGCTTTTCCCCTATTAGACATGGACCGGGTCAAGGACAACCTGACCAAACTGGACATTCATAAGTCTATGGGCCCTGATGGGATGCACCCATGAGTGCTGAGAGAGCTGGCAGATGTTATCGCTGGGCCGCTCTCTATCATTTATGGGAGATCTTGGAGAACAGAAGTGCCTGAGG
>BJBW01005818.1:0-68913 GCA_004320125.1 Scolopax mira
CACCTCCACCAAAGAAGAGGAAGAGGAAGAGGAAGAGGACAGTTCTGAGGAAGATCAGGCACCAGGTAATAGCTAATTGGTATTTTCATCAGGGTTTCTAGTACTATACCATCACACTCAGAAAAACTGAAATCAAGAGACTTTGTCACATCTTCATCTGAGAATCACAGAATTAAAATCATTAGGCTAGCTCTGACTGTGAGACACATACTCATTAGTGAGTAAAGTACATTTTTCAGATCCAAGAGCCAAATTTATGAATGTTTATGAGGATACCTCTGAAAGATACAGAAGAGCACAAACAGGGAGTTTCCCCTTGAAATGGAAAAGTAGCATTATAACCGTTTGCAACCCTTTTTTGATTCTGAATTACCATTTAGAAAGTTTATACTGCTCAAAGCAAAAGATCTGAATGATACTGCTGAGTAGGACAAATTGCACTTAGGAAAGTTAACAAGACCAAGGAGAATTTGAGGGGATTTCAGATCTATACAAACTATCCAAAACTATGATACAAGGATACCAGTAAAAAGCAGTAAATAAATCTGAAAACACAGTTGGACTATGTCTTTGGGGACAGGTCTCAGTTTCATTCCCCTTCACAGGCAAAAGAAGTAAAAATGTCACAATCAAGTTTGTTATACCAGCCACACACAAATTGTTTTAAATCCTTCTAGAACAGTCAACAGCTTGCAAATTATTTATAATCCCACTTATTTTTTTGGAACAAAAGAATCAGCTATATATTTAAATAACAGATGGAAATGTGCAAAAGGGATGGATTTTTTTAATGGAATCAAAGACTTTTTTATCATCAAACAAGAGCACACAATCAAGGTGCTGATCTCAGTGACATCAGACACCATCTAAGCAATGCATTTTTCCAAGAAATGCCAGGAGAACATAGTAGAGCAATCTTGATGAATTTTGCACACATTCAACTAGGAATACATAGAACCAATGGTTTCATGGATGCTTTTCACCTCCTCAGAGGTGAGGAGATAAGTTCAGTTGAGTTTATTAGATAGTCTAATAAATTCAGTCTACTAAACTCAGAGTAGCAGCATCTCTAGGGCCTGCTAAACTTCTGTCAGAATTACCCTTTATGATGGATATAAGTCCTGTCTAGGACTGGAAGATGTGCTTTGGGGCAATTCATGGGTAACTACACGGATTTGGGTCTTCACAGAACTAGTCCTTTAATTAAGAAGTGCATCTTTCTGTTTGCAAATCACAAAGCTACAGCCCCTTCCTATCTGCATTGATTTGTCCAGGACAACACCTGTGTGCATACTAGTGGTGTGGTGTGTTTCTTCTTGCAGGGTCATACAAGGCTGAGTTCCCTGAGAGGAACCCAGGTCGAGAAACCAAACAAGACTGTAAAGTAAATATAGTGCTGGTTTTGTCATGTATAGTTATTGACTGCATCTTCATACTCCTAATAATTGGCTGGATGTTTTACGTCAAATACAGAGTGAAAAGATGGTAAGTTTTCCAGTCATGTGCTGTGCTTTGTTTATTATTTGGATAGCAAAGCAATGTGATGCTCCAAACATAAGATTAAAGACTGTGCAAGAATGTGATAAAACCTCAGAAAGGCTGTACACACATGTAGTTAATTCACTTACTTTTTACCCTTAAAATGAAGTGTGAAGGCAGAATTTGTTGTACAATAGATAATTATATTATTACCAAGAGTGTATGTACTTAACATTTCCTTGACCGTTCAAATCTGGGGGGGAAGGGAGGGGGAGAAGTTCAGCAATTTACCTTCCGCCTTTAATGGTATCTGTCAAGTTTCTCTTTCTATATTTCTAATAAATTTTGTTCTGTGGTTTAGGGTTATGTCTACTGCATACAGAACAAAATTCTCATGAACAACAAAGATACTTCTGCATCTTACTTTGACCTTCTGAAGGGAGTTCCTGATTCTTCGTTTCCTGACCTGCAGAAAGCAGCCTGTGGGGTGAGAAAAAAGCATCACACAGAGTAAAAAGAAAAGCAAAAATCAGAAACATTACCTGTAATAAATTCTGTAGTTGATATACCACTGATTCCTCATCCATCATCTCAGAAGTTTTTCTTCATATGAAGACTTAATAGAGATCACAAGTAACAGAACCTCATGAACAGTGATTGATAAACTCTGTGACTCAGATGCCAGAATATTTGCAACTGCACTCATATAAGTAGTACTGGTGATTGATTGCTTTTATAACCTGAAATTTCATGACAGGCAGGATAGAATAAACTTTGCATTCTGATAAGACAGTGATCTGTAATTAAAATTTGATCGCAAATGTTTGCAATCAAACATTAATTGCTTCAGAATCAAGTGCCAGCAGATACAACCACAGACAGAAGTCAGCTCCCCATTATTCCTCAAGGTAAAAAGGAACATCTGAAACACAATGACTTCTTGAAGTGAATTCAAGCAATCTAACAGCAGCAGCACACACTGAGTAGCAAAGTTGTGATGGATCTCTGAACAATTACTTTTTAAATTAGCAATTTTTCTGAGCCATAATTAACCTTTTTTTAAAAATATCAATATTTTGGGAAAGTTATATAAGCACATGTGCACTTTGGAAAGTTTGTGTATGCCCTGTATATGCTGTTTGTACGTATACAATAATGTGCAAGCCCAAATAACAGCAGGGCAGGTATTTTTAAGAGAAAAAAAGTTCTTTTGGTAAATCTCTTAAGAGAATACAATTTTTCCATTTCCTCTCTTTCTTACACACCACTTCAAACCTTGAATATCCTACATGTCTTTGCTACTCCCAGACAGTAGCAAAAATTCTTCAGTTGACACTAGTCCGGTTTGGGGAACTAGAGTGCAATGAAACCCACAGGACCAGAAGCAGAGACTGGTCTATAGGGACACTTTGAGCAGCAGGGCACAAAACCCCAGGGTTTTGTATCACATTCAAGGCAATGCAACCAATTTAGAGAAATTGCTTGGCTATTGTCTTCTGAAGCCAGCTCAAAACCCAGGCATCCTTCCATTAACTCTCATGATCCTGTGCACAGGAGAAACTATAATGACTTAAGTTCTGAAAATAATTTCTCCCATAATGCAGAAATGCAAAATAGCAATGCCAAGTTTTTCTTTATTCTTTCTTTTATTTTGCTACTTAGTTACTACTTTCTTTGATACCCAAAACAGCAGATTTCCTTTTTCCAGCCAGAAGGGGACAGCTACCATAATGCCTCTTTCAGACAGTTTCTTAATTCTTTTTCTTGTTACTATTTTTGTGTTTTCTATGTTTTGAAATTGCCCTAAACTATATGAAATTAAAGTTTTGCCTTAGGGGCAGTACTCAACCTCACCCCAGCTCCGTGAGTTGACAGTAGAGATGACACAGCCAACTAGAATTAATAGGAAAAGAATACAGAGCAGCATACAATGCATGATGGTGCTGCTCCACAAATTCCTGGTTAATTCACATTGTGAATGCTGAGTGCAATTCTGGTCCCTTACACTTAAAAGCAAGAGACAAAACCAGAGTTTCAAAGTAGGTTGACTAGGATCATCAGAAGAACTGAACTGCTTCTACAACACCAATATAAAAGTGGGCTGGAAAAGAGTATGTATTGGAGGGAGGGGAGTGTCTTTTATAAATATTGAATGCCACAGAAAAAAACAGATAGCAATATTACTGGCCCATTCCAGTAATAAAAATCAAGTAATGACACCCACAGGAGCTAGGTTCAAAGTATGTAACAAAGACTATCCTTATAGTGGGTACTGAGTAGATTAGGTGAGCCATTGCAACATACAAAGCTTACCAAACCCCCTCAGCAGAAGTCTAGAGGGTACTTTAGGGAAAACCTGCATACTCCTGCTCTGTTTTTACAGCTCCCTAGCCATCTGGCTCATGGACTCTGCTAGAGGCAGAGCACTGGGACAGATGGATCCATGAATCATAGAATTGTCTAGGTTGGCAGAGATCTTTCAGATCATCTAGTCCAACCATCAACCTAACATTGACAAAACCACCGCTTAACCATGTCCCTAAGCACTGCGTCTACATGTTTTTCAAATACCTCCAAAGACGGTGAGGCAACCACTTCCCTGGACAGCCCGTTCCAGTGCTTGATAACCTTTTTGGTGATGAAATTTTTCCTAATATCCATCCTAAACCTCCCCTAGTGCTACTTGAAGCTGTTTCCTCTGGTCTTACCATTTGTTACTTGGGAGAGGAGACCGACCCACTGCCTCTGTACCCCCCTTTTCAGGGAGCTGTAGAGCCATAAGGTCTCCCCTCAGCCTCCTTTTCTTCAGGCTCGCTCAGACACCACCCCAGGTCCCTCAGCCGCTGCCGGTGACTTGTGCTCTAGACCCTTCACCGGCTTCATTGCCCTTCTCTGGACACGCTCCAGCACCTCAAAGTCTTTCTTGTAGCGAACGCTCCCTGGCATTTTCTGTCGGAGGTGAGATGCAGCCAAGCTGCTGGTTCCAGATGACAGGGATTCAGTCACTGCGGCCCACGGAACGCCCCTCTGGACCCAGGTACTCTTGATTAGACAAATAAAACTCCTCATCAAAATAAACAAATAAACACACATTAACACCTACAGCCGGGGCGCCCCACTCGGAGGACAAAACAGTACTTCCCCCTGAGGAGCAGGTGTCCCCCCGGTGCCACATCCTGGCTTTCCTCACCGCGGAGGGCTGCAGGCACGGCTCCCCCGGCACCTCCTTCCTGCTGCCTCAGCGGGCGCCCGGTGGAGACGCGACACCGGCTGCTTCGCACCGCCATCCCAAACGCTGACTGGAGCCTTCACCCCCCACCATCACGGGATGGGTCCCCTCCATGAGGGCTGCCCGAAGGGGCCGCGGAACCCTCCCTGCCGGACGGGGCGGCCGTGCCCCGCTTCCCACTCCTTTTCTTTCTCCTTTTCCCCCTTTCCCCCTCCACTCCCCGGCCGCCAAGCCGGCCCGCCCGCCCTCACAGCGCCCGCCCCACCCCTCCCCTCCCATTGGGCGGCCGGGGCCTCCCGCCGCCGCCATAGCGGCTGTGCCTGCCCAGCGCCGCCTTCGCGCCTTCCCGCGCTCTCCGCTCAAGCCCCGACGGTCGCTGGTGGCGGCGGCGGCAGCGGCAGCAGAGTGTCCCAGGGGTTTGGGAGCGGCTGTGGGGCGGGCGATGATCCCCGCCAGCTGCTTCAGGGCTTTCTCCTGTGCCGGCGAGACGGGTGGCGGCAGCCAGCGGCCTTGCTACCGGCACCGCCCGGCGCGCCGCGGGAAGCCGCCCTCAGGCGCCGGCGGCCCTTCGCAGGGTGAGGGTGGTGGCCCGGCCTGTCCCATCCCATCCCGCCGGGCCTCTTCGGGGGAGCAGCAGTGAGGGGATGGTTCTGGAGGGCCGGAGGGTGGCTTCCCAGCCGTTGTTGGAGGCGGTGGTTGGTGGGTGAAGGCCGTTTCTGCCATTTGGGAATGGTAATTAAATAAAGAGCAGCAGTATGTTTCTGAGAGCTAGGGAGTAACGTGAGGTGACAGGGGGTCTGTATGGTCTTGCTCTGTTGCTTGCTCTGTCGCTGTCGGAGAAAAAAAAGAATTCAACACCCCCACTTTAGCAAACAGCAGTGGGATTAGCATATAAACTGGTGTTTGTGGTAGTATAATAAAAGCTGGTGAGAAGAGCAACAGAGCTGGTTATGAGGAGAGACTGAGGTCTAGCGTCCCCTCAGGACAAGAGGAAATGGCCTCAAGTTGTGCCAGGGGAGGTTCAGATTGGATATTAGGAAAACTGTTTACACTGAAAGAGTTATTAAGCATTGGAATGGGCAGCCCAGGGAAGTGGTTGAGGCACCATCCCTGGAGGTATTTTAAAGACAGGTTGACATAATGCTTAGTGACATGGTTTAGTCAAGGGTTTTATCAGAGTTAGGTTGATGGTTGGATATCTAGGATTCCAACCTAGACAGTTCTATGATTCTATGTCTTCCTGCTTTCTTGGTAGGAAGATAATGTCTTTCTTTTGTGGTATGTGACCTTTAGCCCTTGTAATGAAGAGCAGAAGTTGTAACATAAAGTGCATTCAGTCTTTATAAGACACTTATTATCCTTCCAGGACTAGCAGCCTACTTGCGCATGGGTGAATAACCAGCATTTTCTAATGAAAATTTATTATGAAGCGCTTTATGCCTTGCCTGAAGTTCTTCACTTTCCTCAACACAATGAGTAATAAGATTTGTAGCTAGCTTGTTTGATGTTTTTATGTTCCTCTTTGACTGTTTTCAGGCGGCTGTAAGTTAGATTTCATTAGCATAAATAGTAGTGTGTTGGCAATAGAGCCTAATGTGAGAGACAAGGGACAGAGTATTAAAATGACTTTAAAACGGGAACCCCAAAACTTAGCAATACTGTTAGCCTCTGTTAATGAAAGAAAAGCAACCTGCTTCTGAACTGGACTTGAAAAACTTGTAATTAAAAACAAGTAGCTGCTTTCTGATTACCTTGAACTTGGGTTGGTCTCTCACATTGTTTCCTGTGAGTTACATTGATAGTTTTAACAGTTGCTTGGTAAGTATGTATTCCATGGAACCATCAGTGTGTCTCTTACTCTGTTGTATCTGTGTTTTTTAAGCAGATGCTGAAAGGCTTCTGCCTTTCACTGCTAGGGAGTACCTAAACTTCAGTCACCATGCAGGCTTTCACTCCATGTACTCTCTGTGCAGTACAGCAGGAGCTGCACGTTACTATTTCCACGATAAATACCTGGGTTTTCACAATTAGCTGTAAAGGGTAATGTTTTATTTTCTTCTCAAAGATTTTTGCACTTGAGCATAAAGAACTGCAGCCTGGAAAAAAAAATACTGGGATAATTTGCTGGTTGCTACGATCTTTGGCAGTCAGGAAAAAAAACAACAAACCAGTGTGGAGTCATTCCCTTCCTACGCTTCCTCTTGCTGATTTTGCATGTAGCTGGCTGTGCAGCATGGTGTGACTTGTTGAAGGCTGAGCCCATTGGTGTCTCCTCTCAAGCGACCAACGTCTTTCATTAAATGGCTTCTGCAATTTCTAGCAAGCTTGAACCCTGAAACTTTGCTCAGGCTCCAGTCAAAGAATAATCCTCTAGTGTGGATTGATGCGTAGTCTAAATTGTATCTCACCTGTATAAAAGGTTAGGAAACATTATCTCTCTCAGATTATTTATGTTTATGAGAACAGTTACCAGCTCATAGTGGCTCACAGTATTTCCTCGAGGAAGAGAGGTGTACATGTTTTGGCTGGGATGGAGTAAGTTTTCTTTGTAGCTCTGTATGTTCCTGAGTTTTGAGTTTCTGACCAGAACAATGCTGATAACACAGATGTGTTTTAATTAATGTTGAAAGGTGTTTGGTCAGCTGCAAGGATTTCTCTGTTTCTCACGCTGCCCTGCCAGCGGTTAGGCTGGTGGTGGTCAGGAAGTTGGGAACAGTTAGGACAGCTGACCTCAGCTGACCAAAAGAAATCTCCAAACCCTATGATCTTGTGCTTGGCAATAAGAGCTAGGGAAAGAAGGAGGAAGGGGAGACATTTGAAGTGATAATTAGGCATGATTTCCTGGAAGTGGCTAAACATCTGCCTGACAATGGAAGTGTGCATTAATTCCTTATTTTGCTTTGCTTGCGTGCACAGCTTTGCTTTACCTACTAAACTGTCTTTATCTCAACTGTCTTTATCTCAACCCACAAGTTTTCTTAGTTCTACCCTTCTGATTCTCTGCCCTATCCCTCTGGGAAAGTGAGAGGAAGGCTGCATGGGACTCAGCTGCCAGGCAGGGCTAAACCACAACAAAGGTGGCTTTGTGGTACCACCTTGTTCTAATGTATTGCTATTGTGTTAATGCCAAAATAAATTACTTGGTTTTTAGTAATGTGGAAAGGATCCCATTCACTAACAAAATGTGGCTCTCTAGTAATTCCCTGTTTTGTAATTACTGATACAGTTGCTGTGTTTTTAAATGACAATATAAATAGCATTGTTGTTAAAATAAGCAATTGATGCTAACATGTCTTTTGGACAACAGGGTCTGTATACAATTAGTAAAGTTTTGGGAGGCTAATAACCACTACATTTTGTGATTTGCCAGAGTAGCCAGGTGAGGATGGAGATAATGCCTTGAGAAAATGTCAGACTGAGGTTTGGTAAGCAGTGTACAGCTTATAAAAGCTAAAAAGATTAAGTTGCTTAAATCTGCAGTTTTTTATTTTCAAGGCTGCTTAAAGCTTGTGCGCAATTATAAATATGCCTGGCTTGAAATGTTCCTAAGTATTTGGGGAAAATGAGACATGTAGTCTTGTGCATAATTAATAAAATTATTTTTTTTCCCTCAGCTGGAATCTGTAGATTGCACTTTAGGATGACTTGACCTAATTTATTGTCATAGCTGTCTTTCCTATAAGAAGGCAGATGATTTACAAAAACCCCAAAGGATTAAAAATTTGGTCAAGAATGAAAGTGAGGAACGGAAGGAAGTACAGTCTTCCCAGCTAAATGGTTATAACCACTTTACACTTTAACCCTTGAAAATGGTCTTAAAGTAAGATACTTTCTCTGAATGAAAGCATTGTACTGCATTGTTAGCACGTGTGTCATATGGTTTCTGTTTCTCGATATACAAATAATGGCTGATTATTTTTTTTTTTAATTAAAGAAAAATATATTGTTGATTATAGCTGCCCAGCAACTATTCTTTAATACAATTTTCTACAAAATAATTTTGCAGGACTCTCTGTCTCTCCTGTAACAAATAAGGATGAAAATGCTATGCAGCAGTGTAAGCCAACTGAAGTATTTTCATGTGAAAATCAGGATGGGATTTCAAAGTCTCCATTTACGAGTAGACCTGTATCTGCAAAGAGGTCAAGAAGCTCTTCCCCAGTGAAAATTGAAATAAAACTTGAAGAATCTGATGAGGAATGTGATCTTGTCATTGATGTGTCACCACAAGCTGTTAATAAAAAGCCAAGAATAGGTAGGAGCTGTGCAAGTGGGAACAGGGATGAAGAACTGGCTGCTGTAGTATGTGCAGGAAAATTGCATGATAGTGCCATAGTGGAAGTGCTTGGGCATGCAGAAGAAAAAACAGAGCAAATTATCACTTTGCGGAAGAACGGCAAAATTTTAAATACAGCTGGAAAACTGGAAAATGTTTTTCCAAAACCAAATGAGATTTATTTACCTGATGTAAACACTGATAAATTGAAGGTTTTGGAGGAAAGAGACGCCCTTGCTTATAGTGAGGAGAAACATGTATCTTCAGCTGCTTCTATTGAGGCAGACACACAGAATGGAATTCTGAAGGAAGGGAATGCAAAAACCAATATATTGGTCAAAGATTGTGTGAGCAGCAGCAGAGTAACACAGTCTGTCCCGTGTACTGGACACTCGTCAAAAGATGAAATGACAATTGAACAACCTTATAAGGAAATAATAATAAATACAGGGGAAAGCCAGAGCATAGACGAGGATGGGGGTAATAATAGCCTTACATACCCATATCCAACTTGCTACTTAAACAAGGAAGAAAGTGAAATAACTCTGCTGAGCTCATCAGCTGAGCAAGTGGAACCCAGTGGTGAGGACACAGAGCTCTCTGAATCAGATGATCCTTTAGAAGAGTGTCGGAGAATTTTTGATGAATTTGAAAGAGAAGCACAAAAGAAGGATGGTGATAAGCAGGTATTTTGTTTCCCTTTCAGGGCTTGGGGTTTTTTTGTGAGCATAAGAGAGCAGGATGTGATGCAGAATTCAAATTTAAGTTCCAATACTCTTTCCAAAATGTGTTAGTAAAAGTTAAATATTTTAGCCTTCATTGGTAGTCAAGTCATAAGGAACACTTAGGACTCCGTAGTCTAGTTTGACAGTGGATGATCTGCATGTTTCCTGAAACAGAAAATAACCCTGGATAGCTTCTTGCCTTGGGGCAGCCATTTTTACTTTTGCTGCAATAAGGAAAGTTTTAGAGATAGTTGTGTATTCAGTAGTCTCTTTTTCTTATGAATAAATGTAGGAACTCTGAGTGCCACTGCCTCAACTTCAAAGCACTGTGGCTTAAATGTTCTGAATGTAATATAACTGTCTAATGCTGATGGAACTGTAATTTTCCTGGTGAGTTTTTTTTACTGAATATCCTGTAGAGTTGGAGTGAATGAGTCACGAGAGTATTACTGAAGTCTAGAACTTCATAGCAGTTGGTCTAAAGAGTCTGTTCTTGTTTCTAATAGGTCCATGGAGGAGATGTAGATCTTAATTTCTTAGACATGAAAGCAAATACACCTGGACGAAAGAGAATTGCACACACAGCAAAATTTGATGTGAGTTACAATCTTGTAATAAACTGAATGTCAGCACAGCTTTACTTAATATCTGGAGACTCATGTTGATCCTCAAGTTAGCTGAGTCTTGTAATCTAACTGTAAAATTACTTTAAAATCAATAAGAATAAGTGTCTCATAACTCTTTTGTTAAAAGTTGTAGTAAATATCATAGTACTGTGAGTCAATTCCTGATGCAGGTGAAATAAGCTTCTGCCCAGGGCAGTTAAGGCTAATGAGTATTGATAAATCAGATTAGAATCAAGTCTTGTACCATGAGATTACAGATACAGTACTTGGGAATCCAAAGTGGCTGTTGCTTTTGCTGCTTTTACAGTGCTTTATGTGGAAATGTTAATAGCAGGCATAATTCTCTAAGACCCCTTTACCAGGCTTAGGCTCTTTCAGTTTGGTATTTTCCTTCCAGGGACAGCATGCTGAGCTCTGAATCTGATAATAAAATTCAGTTTTAAGAAGCAGTGTGTTACCAGTATCTTGCCATGATTTGGAACTGACTGAAATTAACTCTAGATTTGTGTCTGTGCTTTTCAGGTACATAATAAAAATGAAATGGTGCCTTTCAAAGCCTCTCCTTGGCAGCAGGGTCAAGGTGCAGAATTTCAGCAGGCACACTGGGAGGCAATGGAGTTTGCAGATGCAGTTAAAAGGGGACAAGGTTTTATTGCTACAACTTATGCACAGCAGAAGACTGAATCTGGATTGTCAGCTGCTCCATTTCAAAGCATTGGACCAATGGGTATGACAGCTTGATCTGTAGGTTTCCCAGAATCACAGAATCGTAGGGGTTGGAAGAGACCTTTGGAGATCATCTAGTCCAATCTCCCTGCCAAAGCAGGGTCACCCAAAGCAGGCTGGACAGGAACACATCTAGGTGGGTTTTAAATATCTCCAGAGAAGGAGGCTCCACAATGTCCCTGAGCAGCCTGTTCCAGTGCTCTGGCACTCTCGAAGTAAAGACACTTATCCTCATGTTGAGATGGAATTTCATGTGTTTTCATTTGTGCCTGTTGCCCCTTGTACTATTGCTGGGCATCATGGAGAAGAGTCCCCTCCTCTTGACACCCACCCTTAGATATTTTGACTTCATTTTGCTTTGGTTAGGCATTGTTTGAATTTGCTCCTGTTCTTGTGGTGAATGTGAGTTGAATGATGGTGAGCACTTAACGTGTGCAGATAGATGCCTTGTCAAACTACAAGGTTATATCTGAAGTCTTGGTAGCTGTAGTACTTCGTGCTACATGTACTGTTTTGACCAAAATCCCGAAAAACACTTGTTTTGGCAAAAGTCTTCTGATATGTGTGTTGAAAGAATAAAAAAGAAGTCTGGTGAATTTCCGTTTAGTACTGATATCACCTGTTAGGATTCTGATCTGAAGCATTCAGACCTGCTGAAACAATTTGTGAAATCCTGTGATTTGAAAATTGTAAAAATTTTTACTTTTAACCTGCTTTAACAACAACAAACCTGCTTGAAATACCTGTGTTCCAGATTAATGTAATTTAAATAATAAAGCTTCCCGTTAAGAATTATATTGAGTCTGTATTTTCTGTGTTTCAGCCTCTGTAAATTTGCCTGAAGTTCAGCCCGTTGAGACCAACAGTGGTCAATTGCATGTACTACTGGAGGGAAACGTTGTAGTAGGAATACCCTGTGAACTTTCTGTTAATTCGTTCCAAAAGACTACTCCTGTGCCATGCAAGGTATGGTGGAGTTACTGCTGCAAAACTTGGATATGTGAATGGAACAAGAAATGGAAAACCTACAATTAATTTTCTATAATTAATTGTAATGTAGATTTTCTATAATTAGCCTATAATGTAGCTCTAGTAATGTCATATCACAGAATCACTAGTATATACACACACACATATATATATCAGCATAGCTCTTTTTAAAAAAAATACTTTTTTCCTGTGTACTTTAATAAAATTGCTATGCAAATTGTACTTTCATTTTCCATGGTTGTACTGGTGTAGCCAGCACTACATGAAAGTAAGCAATTAAATATGTAAATTGTTAATTGAACTGGTTGTGATGGGAGAATTAAGTTAGTTTGTTTTCAGTCAAGTCATACTTGTGCGTTGTTTCTAAGCATATTGTGATAAGAAAAAACTATATTGTATTTTCTAGCAGAGGCTATGGATTCCTAAAACTAAACTAATTTTTTTCTATTTAGTTCATTCGGTTTGTAGTTTATGCTGTGAGTGAAGTACTGCCTAAAATAAAGGCCAGAAAGAAAATGTGACTTAAATCATGACTGAACTGCCACTGCTTGCTGAAGGACACAACTTTCTCTAAGAAAAAATAAGTTAAAGTTCTGTGAGGTAATAAAAATAGTTTTTGAGTAGAAGACTACTTTGTTTAGTTCAAGCAGAGAAAATTTCTATAGCTACTATTTTCTGAAGGTTGTTTCTGGCTCCCTGTCATGCAGCTCCAGTTTTTTGACTAGCTATTCAGCAATGTATGTATGTTTGTTTGTTTGTTTTGTGTTTTTTTTTTTCCTCTGAGGATGGGTAAAAAAATATCTGAATGTTTGTTACATATTGACCACATTAGTATGGTGGGGGGTGTGTTTTGTTTTTTAAAGGTTTCTACTTGGAAAAGACCTTCTGTTCCAGAATCAGGATCCAAAGTACCATTTGAGACAAGACAGCGATATGTCAGTAGTTTCTTTGCAGAATGCCTCAAGACTTCTAGCACAGTGAATGAAGCAATTCACAAGGTTTGTAATGTTTTATAGATCTGTAAGTTTCCTCTTCTGAATTAAGTCAATAGGTCTTATCTTGCACAAAGTTTTGGTGGAATTTTCTTTTTTTAAGCCAAATATTTCAGATTTTCAGTAAGCAGAAGTTAAAATGTAGTCAATCTTGTACTTGTCAGTGTTACCAGTTTCAGTTTTCTCCAAGTGAAAATATTTGTCTTGGAAGCTAATCAGCAGTGCTAAAGATGTTATTTTATTATTAAAAAAGAAAAGCTTTTCTTTTGCCAATGCAAAAAAAAAAAAAATTTCTTGTGAATACTGGAGGCTTCCTGGAATATAATAGTGGCTTTGAGATGTGTTTAGGACAGGAGGAAACCATGCTTGAAGAACAACTATAAATCTATTAATCATTTTGAGCTTTTGATCTTGTATTTACCATTCACACCTCACCAAGTGCTACTCAAGCTTATAGCCAACAGACACAGCCTGTCAGGCACAAATATCCAGAGCTTAACCTTTAGATGATCTAAATTTTTTGCATGCTGGAAATCAAAAGACTTCGGAGGTGGGAGGTGTTCTAATAGGACTCCGCATATGTATTTAATTATATGTTGAATAAAAGCTTGTAAATCTATCAGATGTTACTATTCTGCCCTTTGCAGTGTGTTCTCTATATTATGCATTATACCTCGGCATGCCTGACTCTTCATTCTCATTAAGTAAAGCTTCACTTTGCTTCCCTTTAACTTCCACCTGTGTTATTTCTCACCTTCATCAGTTCTCCACTTCTTTTTGTTGCTTAGAGGTTCAAACTTGAGAATTGTAATTGCTGTAGTCATTGTTAGAAGGCACTGCTTATGGCTGAAATGAGCTTCTCTTGTTGACTACACAGTGTAAACAGTGAAATAAAACCAGGGAAGAAGTATTTTTCTTTCCCCAGAAGATTAATTAACATACTCCTTGTTCTGAGTGTGCTTCTTTGTGGTTAAAAGGTGCTGCACCTTCCTTTCACTTCTGTTTCTTACAACATTACAGAAAGAAAAGGAAGGAAACATTTCTTGTCAAAAAAAAAAAAGCAATCATGCCTCCTTTTGAAGTAGGATCAGAAGAATCTGACTGTAGCCACAGGAATGGTTACCCTATAAGAGTGTTCAAATTCTCAGATTAGTTTTAAATTCTGAGTTGGAGCACTGATTTTCCTCACAGATCTTTGCCTCATAACTAACTGAATTTGACTGCTGTTCCTGTGTCTCCTGTTGCACTTCAGATTTAGGACAGTATGTGCATCTAGCTCTACGTTCAGGATCTCAGATTCTAAATGGAAGTCTTTTTTGTAGAACAAATGGTTCTCCGCTAACACTCAATTTCTTTTCTTTTAAATGTAGGCCTTGCTAGAAGAACAATCTGTTTATGAACATTGTGGCAGTAAAAAAATGTACCTGAATTTTGCTGTGAAGGCTCTCAAAAAGCTGAGAGATCACGGTATTTTTGCTTCCTATTAAGATTTTTGTCCTAAGTGGGTTGTAAACATAGAAATTAGAACATCAGAGAAACATTTCAAAAGTATTATTTAGTTTAACTTTACTAAAGATATATCTGTAGGCTTAAATCTTATGTATAAATATGTCACTGAAAGAAATCAGTGTTTTAATTTATAATATTTGCTTAGGATATTAATAGGAAATCTAAAATTGAGAGGAAATAATAATAAAAACATTCTTTTTCCTGCATCCAGGACAACTTGGTAACAGCAGCTCATCCAGTGGTGCTGAATCCATAAAGTCAGAGGAAGAGAAAAGTAAGGAAAGGGGGAAGAGACATGACAGTTCTTCACTTCAGTTTACAAGTGGACTTATATCAGCATGAAAATATTGCTCTGGTTTTGGTCAAGCTTTATCTATTAGCCACTGCAAGGGTTTCCAGCATAATTCCCTATTAATATCTGAAGGGTCATTTTTAGGGGAAAAAATGTTGAACTTTTGTTTGAAAAGAGTGTGTTCTTTAATAATGCTTGCCTAGCCTGTCTGGGATAGCTAGTGAATTGTTTAATGTCTCTGTTTTGAATAATACTTTATTCACTTCTAATTGCTCTGAAGCAGTAGAAGTAGAATAGAAGGTAGAAGCATATAAATATTTTACTAAATACTTTAGTAGTTATTGCATGTAGTAATGAACTCTTCTAATTTCAGATTTGTTTTAATTTGGAAGTACTAGGAAATTTAAGTGCTGTTTGTATTTGTTCTAATACTGCTTAGGCTTTGGGTTTGCTTACTTTTAGCATTTGGCTGTTTGTTTTTTAGCTTTTACAGATGGTGCTCTATATGAACTTTTAAAAGATTATCTTCTGACTGAGGAACAGTTGAAAGAAAATAACTTCCCTCGACCGAATCCTGAAAAAAATGGTAGTGCTATACTTACTGGGGTTGTAAAAAAAGCAGGATATGATGGTAAGTGCCTCATAGGCTTGCAACAAAAATGAAGTTCAGTCAGTAGTTCACAGAACAATAAAATGAACAGGTATAAAACTATACATTACAGCAGTGTTTTGTATTTAGTGCCTGGCCTACAAGTGAATTCCCAAGCTTTTTAAGTAAACCATGAAGCTTCATAGCTCTTTTCATTTTTGTTTAACATAGTAAGTGAAAAAGTTGCTGGTAAACTTCAGTTTATTATTGTGCTATAGAGGAATTAGTTTGAGGTATTTTTATACATGGCTAATCTTGGGAGAGAGGTTGCTTATGTATTGATAATCTGGTTTCACAATTACCGTTCACGTAACTTATTTTATAAATTCAGCATTTTTTAATTTCATGTCAAAGCAGCCAGGAAATATACTCTTTTTTTTTTTTTTAGCTTTCAAAAGAGTGTGCTGTAGATGTGGTGAAGTATATACTGTTACATCTTCAGGTGAACATAGACGTAAAGAAGAATGCAACTATCATTCTGGTACAGTGTTGGAACAAAGAGGTGGGTAGCCTTGGCATTCAGTCTTTGCAGAAGCTGTTAAAAGGTGTGTCTCACATTTCATACTCTGATCATCTTCACTTTTGACTTTTTTGTACAAGGATCAGCTGAGATACATTCTGCTGTGCTTTTGGGGATGTGGCTATTTAGTAAAGTATATTTTCTCTGAATATGTCACAACTTTAGGAAAGCTGATGTTCGTAAAACTCAGTGGGAAGAAGCTAGAAAAATGTTCATTGTGTGGTCTTGCACTGACTTGTAAGTGAACCTTGTCATCTTTTCTGGGACATACTTAAATACTCAGAAACTACATTAATTATTTCCCTCAGGAGGAATCTTCTCAAACATACTACAAGTTTCTCTTTTGTATTCATTGGCTATTTTTTTTTTCATGAAAACATTATTTCAGAAGGAGATAATGTACAGTTTGTCATCTTGCATGGGTGGGACTTGTTTCTTTCCATAGTACAGTCTTGTGAGAAAATGGAAAAGACATTTGAGAGGAGGAGTTAGAGTTCTGATTTGTTTGTGCCATTGCTAGTTGTTGCAAAAACTGCTCAATTCAACTCAATTTTCAACTTTTCTTCTTGACAGTTCCTGGTGGCATGGAAAAACGCTATAGATGTTGTGAGAGAATAGTTGGGTCTGCTGGATGTCAGATTGCAAAGGTAGGGATAATGTTTTCAGAAGGTTTGTCTAATGCAGTCTCTCAGTTTTGCTCTCATGTCCTTTTTTACTTGAAGCTGGATCATAGCTTTCTGTGAACAGCCTGGTATAAGCCTTTTATTTATAACATTTAGTAAATTTTGTACATTTAGTAAAACATTTAGTAATTTTATGTGGCAAAAAGTGACAAGAAGTATTATATATGCTCCTGAATCTTTTAGAGAAACTGTCTGCCAATTCGGGTAAGATATGTCTAGCAAACTTGCACTTAAGTACTCATGTAAACCTTGCAGCTTCATGTTCATGATGGAAGAAGCAGCAAATTGGAAGGCTTCATGAAGACATTAATTAAGTCACCACCTTTTGATGGAAACTATGGTGTATATGCTCTGGACTGCGAGACGGTATGATCAACCTGAAAAGTTGGGTTCAGTTACTAGAAAATTGATTTTTTTGTTTATGAAGCTATTTCCTAGCTGTAGTAGTTTAGAGTTCATGTCTCAGAGGTCTGCAGAACTCTTGACTAGTAACTCTACATGACTAGACCTTCAGTCTGTCTAGTTACTCTACATGACTAGACCTTTAGTGTGGAAAATGCAGTAAGCAAAATAACTTAGATCTGCTGAGTTGGTAGCCGGTTTTGCCTTCTGTACAATTTATATAATGTAAGGAAAATCATTGCTGTATAAATACTTGTTAAATTTACTTTTTTCTTCAGTGTTACACAACCCACGGCTTGGAACTAACTAGAGTGACAGTGGCTGATGCGAAGCTACAGGTTGTCTATGATACATTTGTTAAACCAGATGGTAAAGTTATAGACTACGATATAAGGTATGCTAATTAGCGTACAGTCCTTCATGATTAGACAATAAATTGGTAAAAAATAACTATATAAGAAGAAACATACCTCTCAAATGTCTATTTCTGCTGTTCTTAAAGGCTCAATTGAGAAGGATTTTTCTCTTTGCCTAATTCAATTTTTTTTTCCACATTTGAAGACTTCTCCCCTTCCTTCAGAAGAAGTCCAAAATTAAACTAAACCTCCCAGAACTTGCTAAATTCTTTAAGGGGATAGAGGCAAATGCAAATTTCATCTCTTAATGTTTTGCATAACGCATGGCTTGACTGTACTGCTTTTGAGGCCATCAGATAGTACAGCTTAACAAGGCCTGGCTGTATTTAGTGCAGATCCTATTGGGTTTGGTCTTTGAGAGCTGGAAGATATGTTTTCAATTCCTGTTAGGTTTTTATTTTTAAGTCCTGCAAATACTTTGAGAAGAAAAACAGGTCTTGAGCCTCACCGTAAAAAAAGTTGGAGGAGAAACAACATAAAGTGTTCTTACTAATTCAACAGTAATTTTCATTTGCTCAGAGCCTTGTCTTTTGTCCATGCTCAGAAACCAGCCTCAGTTGCTTGTAGTGGTAGAGCTAAGTTAATATCACCTATCTTAGTTTATCTTGCACTACCTAGGTGAAAAAGAAGAAAATGAAAAAATGCCTTATATTGACTTCAACACTGTGTGATTTCAAAGCTGGTTAGTGTTAACTTGAGATGCTGGGGGAATGACCACTGTAAACCTCATTCTTCTACATATTTCTTAGTGCTTCTGTTAATGAGGGTCTTCTAAATCTGTCTTTAGGCTCTCTGGAGCAAGAGAGGATGATCTGAAGAATACCACAACATCTCTTCGGGATGTACAGGCAGTACTGCTAAACTTGTTCAGTGCAGATACAATTGTGATTGGACACAGCTTAGAAAATGGTTTATTTGCTCTCAAGGTAAAATAGTGTTTTTTAAGCCTGTGTTAAGAGGTGTCTATTTGTCGTTACTGTGTTATAAATAATTTCAAAAAGGAAAAGAATATTGCAATTCAGCAGATCAACTTGTATAAAAAAAAAAGATCATCTAGTCCAACCCCCCTTCACCAGAGTGGGTCTACCTAGAATTAGTATCTTTATTTCTGGGTTCACAAAACCCTAGAATTGTATGTGTTCTGATCCTGCTGAACTCATGTCGGTAAATGTATAAAAGGGAGTGACAATTCAAGAAATGCCAAGGTATTGCTTTTAGAATCTTTGTAAACAATTATGCTGCCTGTATATATTAATATTATAATTACCATAGGTGCCAGAAATGCCTTGATTATACCATTAAATATCAAAGGCAGCAATATTCCATAAGAAACATAGTAATCTTCTCTGGAGGTTTGGGGGAATCTTATCAATGTCTATACCTGAAGGGAGGGTAGGAACAAAACTGAGCAAGGCTCTTTTCCGTGGTGCCCAGTGGCTGGACCAGAGGCTATGGGCACAAACTGAAGCATAGGATGTCCCCTCTGAACATCAGAAAACAATTTTTCATTGTGAGGGGGCCAAGCACTGGTACAGGTTTGTCCAGAGACATTGTGGAGTCTTTGATCTTGGGGATGCTCAAAAGCTGACTAGATGTGTTCCTGGGCAACCTAGTGGCCCTGCAGGAGTAGAGGGTTTGGACAAGGTGACTTCCAGAGGTACCTTCCAATGTCAACCATTCTGTTATTATTACTAATGAAGGAATTAGAATTTAGCTTGGGCGTCCCTGCTGATGATACCTAAAGGCCAAAGCAAATGAAACTTTGCAATATGGTATTGTCTATCTGAAAACAGAAGTCATCATGTTCACTCTATATATACAGCTATTGTATGAGTGTCAGTGCAGTGTACAGAAATCACTTGGAAGTACAACTTTTCCACAGTTTTTGCCCCAGGGTTTGCTGTTCTATAATGGATAGAGGAACAAGGATAGATGACACAATATTTGGGCCTCAAGAAATAGTTTGGGCAGTTCTTTGAGAAAGGAAGTGGTTTAGATGCCAAGAGGGATTTCTTTATTAAATAAAGGAGGTGCAAGACTGGATGTTTAGTCATTACTGTGGCCTCTACTGTTTTTCCAGCTAATTCATGACATGGTAGTGGACACATCAGTAGTGTTTCCTCATCGGCTGGGTTTGCCTTACAAAAGACCTCTTGCAAGTCTGATGGCTGAGTACCTCAGGAGAATTCGTCAAGATGATGGTAAGAGCTCAAGTTCTTATTAAGCAATTGGTGTATTGCTTCATGAAACGGGAGACAGGAGTAACCCAGAAAACTGAGGTAGGCATGCACTTGCTGTCATTTAAAGCTTTGTTTTGGATACCTTTACTTCAATAGTACATCCTCAAAAGCAGAGGATGTACCTCAAGTGTAAGATGGTTGCTGTTGTGGTTTAACTCTGGCTACACCACACAGCCACTTGCTCATTCATGCCAGTGCAGGTGGCTTTTCAATGTGTTCACTGTACAAAAGTGTTCCAGTTTCTTTCCGATGTAAAAAGGGTGTTCTTAAAATTCTGAAGGTAGGCTGATGAGGCTAACTTATACTTCAAGATTCACTCTTTAGCTGGGGCTTTCAGTAGTAAAATTACAGTAAATTTCTTGGCTGACTGTCAAAGACAAGTCAATGTCTACAGTGTGCATATAGTACTTCTGGAACATTGCATTTGGCAGTTATATTTTGCATTGACTGTGCCATTCTAAATAATTTGTTTTACTCTTAGAACAAATTAAACTGAGTATCTAATAAACTGTCAGACTTGCTTTTATTAGTGAAGCCTTCCAGACAAAAAATAATATTCTGTTCTGCTAACATACCTTCATTGCCCAGGAAATGCATAAGTGGTCGCATTGAGCAAACGTTGATGAGCTTTGATACCCAGTGGAGTAACTGGCTGCTGCATCTCAAAGGTTATAATGTCTTCCGACTTCCTTTTCTCTAACAGTCTGATGTATAACACTGTTGTGAGGGTGAGGGGAACATCAAAAGTTATTTTCTACAGACTTTAAGATGGCTGTCTCAAATCGCCAAAAACTCTGCCTTTAGCAGATTCTTCTGCCTACATCTGGATTTAGTCTTCCTTTGTTGATCACTGTTGAGCTAAAATCTAAGCTTACCCTATAGACTAGGAAGCTGCCATTTCTAGAAAAATGGGTCTTCGTCACAATGACCCCAAGCAATGCTACGAGCTTGGGCTGGAAAGCTGCCTGGCAGAGAAGGACCTGAGGGTGTTCATTCACAGCCAGTTGAGTATGAGCTAGTAGTGTGACCAGGTGACCAGGAAGGCCAACAGCATCCTGGCCTGTATCAGGAGCAGTGTGGTAACGAAATGAGTGTCCCTCTGTACTCGGCACTGGTGAGGACCCAGCTTGAGTACTATGTCCAGTTTTGGGTCCCCTTGCTGTAAGACAGGCATTGAGGTGCTGGAGTGTGTCCAGAGAGGGGCAAATAAACTGGTGAACGTTCTGCAGAACAAGTCTTATGGGGAGTGGCTGAGGGAATTGGGGTTGTTTAGCCTGGAGAAAAGGAGGCTGAGGGGAGACCACTTTCTGCAACTACCTGAAATGAGGTCATAAAGAGGTAGGGGTTGGTCTTTTCTCCCAAATAACAAGTGATAGGATGAGAGAAATCAACCTCAAGTTGTGCCAGGGGAGGTTTACATTTGGTATCAGGAAAAATGCCTTCACTGGGCCCAGGTTGCCCAGGGGAGTGGTTGACTCACCATCCCTGGAGATGACATGTAAACATGGTGCTTAGGGACATGGTTTAGTGGTTGTTTTGTGAGTGTGAGGTTGATGGTTGGACTTAGATGATCTGAAAGGTCCCTTCCAGGCTTGGCAATTCTATAGTGCAAAGAAGCAATACCTTTTTCTTTTTGAGCCACTAGCTCAGAAATATAGAATGGAGAAAGGATAATTTTTTTTATTTCATCTTCACATGAAAATGCTGAACTGTATGCTGTCAGATTGTTTTCTTCCACAACTTTTTTGGTTTCTGAATAACAGCCCCTCCCCTAAATCTGTTTATCTCAGATCTTATATACCTTTATTAAAACTTCTATACTGAAAATGGTATCTTTGTTTAACACAACCTAAACCATACAGTATTGAATTTCCCTTGGTCAGTTCATATAGGGTTTACTGAGGGGCACATATCCCAATTAATCAATGTGACAATTTATTACTGTGCCAGATTTCTGTTTTGAAGATGATAGCTGAATATAGTGGGTCTGTTCTTCCTCCACCTATCCTAAAGATGCTTCAAGAGCCCCAACATGCAGTTCTAGTAAGAACTGCTCAGAACTTTCAGTAGTTAACTAACTGTTAATCCTGGCAGCCAGCGTTTTCTTCTGTTTACTCAGTGTTAGGAAGGATATTCTGATGCCTTAAGTGGCACTACATTAAGTGCCAATTATTAAGAGAATTGTATTCATTTCTTCTTTGGATGGCTACCACTGTTTCTGGCCAGAATACATTAAAACCTTTCTACTGTACTTTTTGTAGGTTTTTTGTATAAAAGGTGTAGATCTGTAAATTGTTTTCAAGCTTTGATTAAACAATGTAATAAAAATGTATAACCATATGTAATTTAGATCCTTTAACTCTATTCTGTTCTGATTTTATGAGGCTTTCAGTAGAGAGAGACAATTAGATTGTCCTTCACTTGCCAATGTAGAAATTGACTACCTAGTTGCAAAATCAACTTGTCTTCTGTTACTCTTTCAACTTCTAATTTGAAATGATGTGACTTAGAGAAGCTAGTTTTCCAAAGACAGTTATGTTGAACACTCTAGGTTTCTAATCCAGGCTCCATTGGACATTGCAGCTGGAGGATCTGATGGGAAGCTGCGTATTGCCAGGCAATACTGGACAGCTAGAAGCATGTGGTTATTAACATTGAATCCTGATACTAAGAAGTTGCACCAAAAACTGTCTGAATACCAAGTATTGTCTTAATATTCTTTAACACTTGTCCAACTAAATAAACAAAGCTACCATTCTTTTAAAAAGAAATAAATAATGTAACACTTTTAATATTTTCTTTTTGTTCTCCTCTAGTTGGGGGTCATAATTCCAAGGAAGATGCAATTGCTTGTATGGAGCTAATCCTTCGGAAGGTCAAGGAGGACAATAAGAAGAGAAAATGGTGACTATTATGGCTTTGGAGGAACAAGATGGGGGATGGAAAATCAACCTCAGTTTGGCTCACTGGTCTGTAATGCTTCGATAACAATTATTTTTCCAATGTAAAAAAGAGGAAAATTGCAAAATCTAATGGGAAAACTCAACTGTATTTACTTCTGAAGCTTAAGATTTACAGGAAGGAGAAAACACAAATGCACAAAATACATACAAATAAGATGCGCTGAGTAAATTCTTGTATGAAATAGCAAACCCGTGTGTGTTTTCAGTTCTGGTAAAAGAGTATTATTTCTGCAATCATTCTTACTCCTTTGTGTAGCTGAAAACTGTCATTTACAGTAAGTGAAGGTTCTGATTGTTTGAAGTTCTAGATAAAAATTTTGATTTCACATTTTCAGCCTCTGAAATAAAATTGAGGGTTTTGCTGCATGATTAAAGTTGAAGATTATTTTTTTCATTTCCCCTTTTTCCTTCTTCCTTCTCTCTCTCTCTGAAAGCAGATGGAGAGGCAGAAAACAAACTTAGTCATGTTTAATGTACTAATTAACATAAGGCATAAAAGGCATAATTCTAATCTCTTCTGGAGCAGAATCTGCTGATCTCTAAAAGCAATATGCTTTGACTTATAAGGTTCTCCAAAAGTAGAGCGTTTCAAGAAATGAATATGTTCATCACTTCAGCTGAAATTAGACTATGCTTCTAGGTATAATGGCCTGTTTCCTGCTTAAGATAAGATTCAGCTGCTTTTGCCTTCAGAGAGAAAGATTTTAAAGTCTGTTGCCACTTATTTTGCTTGAAGAAAACAAGGAAATGAACACGTAAGAATGGATGACATTTTTGGTACAACACTATCTCTGAGCTGAAGTCGTGCTTTGCACTGGTTCGTCAAAGAAAGCTGAGTGGTAAGGAAAAAGGTTCTTCACTGAGGACTCCATGTAAGAAGATCAGTGGTATTAATAAGATCTCATAGTTTTCAGTCATGCCCTGAACAATGACTATACTGCATGAGTAAATCTATATTGAAGGTTAAAACTCAGTACAGCTGCTTCTTATCCATTAAAATACTTGGGGAATGCATCCTGTTCTGAGAGATGGTGACCTGCAACACATTTGCTGTATTTAATTGCTCATGCTCTTTAGCTGGGCCTCTGCTTATTTTCTGCATTTCCCTTCCCTCATCTTGCAGAGTTCACAGAACCACAGTATAACTGGCATTGACAGGCATCTGAGGAGATCATCTAGTCTAGTCCTCTGCAGTCCAGTCAGGTTTTGAGCATCTCTACAACTGGAGACTAGAGTCTTTCTGGGCAGTCTTTTCCATGGCTTGGCCACCCTCAGTGGAACTTCCTATATTTCTGTTTATGTCCACTGCTTCTCATCCTGTCACTGGATACTGCTGTGAAGAGGCTCCTCCCATCTGCCTTGCTTCTTTCCATTGGGTATTTACGTTTTGATGAAATGTATGTAATAGCCAACACTTTGTCTTTCAGTTTCAGCAAATGCCTGACCATTATATTTTAAATAGCCGAGAGGAGCTGGTTTTGACTTTATAGTTGTCAGGCACAGTCTGTCCACAGAGAAGTAAGAATTAAATATCCCCATTATTTAAGACCATATGTGTGCTTCTTTTCGGGTTACTGAGGAGTAGAAGTGCAGCCCTTGAGTGGATCAGCTGAATTCAGACATCTCCAAGTCATTGTACCTTACTTTTCAGCTAATCTACTGAGGGTAAAGGTGCTTGTTTGGAATTTTTATTACCCCTCCCCTTGTGATGGTGTCTAGTGAATCTTGCATTACGCTAGCCAGTGATGCCTGTTTTCAGATAATTTCTTAGCTTCCCTGCCAAGCACACTGTACTTGGTGGAGGTGTATAAAGAATGTTAGGATGTGGAGTAGTTGGAATAATGGAAAACTGTTAGGACTGGTAGCATTATGCTTTTGACAGCAAAGAAACAAAAAGGAGACACCTGGGAATGGGTTCTGATGTATCGTGGTATGGAAGACAGAATGTACAACCTGCTAATGGTTAAGCTGAAAACTTTTATGTGCCACCTACTGCCAAAAACTGGGCTTTCCAGCACTGAATAACAGACAATAAATCTAGCTACTGAACCTGGGATACCCAGTGCACATTGCAAGCATAGAAGCAATTCTTCTATTTGACACTCTAACAGAACTAGTGGATGTTTTCAATAGCTGCAGTTCTGTGAGGTGTAGATTGTATAGGGACATCATGTAAGCAATACACAACTTGAGATGTTTGAGTAGGGTCAGATCCCACATGATTGGCTTGATATCAGAAGCTCAGCCAATCCTGCCTCTCTTTGTCTAACCTAAGGACTAGAAGGACTTTCTGGCAGGCCAAATATCATAGTTCTGAGGCATTTAATACAGTACTTTTAAGAGGCCATACCACACTACAGACTGCATAACAGATAAAATAAGCAAAAGTAAGCCCTACTTGTAATAATAGGTAGTAATTTATAATTATGCAGTGAAATTATTAATTGAAATACAAATTGAATAAGCCTTATGTATATTGAGGCTAATTGTAAAAATGTGGTTTACAATATGTAGTATGTTCCTCAGTCCTGTGCTTCATGATAGTTGCTGTATGGCTGCCTCTGCATATATTTTGATGTGTGTAATGCTTATTTTTGCATATATGGAAACACTGACTGTTAACCTGGACAATGAAAGAGAAATAGCATGCCTTATATCTTATGAATGTCAATAGAACTTTTGAAGAGACTATTTCTACTAGCTCATTTTTACATTCAAATAGGAGTCTTAATTAATTATCATTGGTGAGCCTACTGAATGGACATCTGCTTGTAACTCCCATTGTCACATTGAGTTAGCTTTTTTTCTTTTAAAGTTACAATGAAATGCCTATGAAATACTGCTGTAAGGTGCTGATTTTGCTATTGGTAGCTCTTTGAAAGTATCAAAAATACCTAAGGTGGCAATACCTAATGCGTTACAGTAATTATACGTATGTACTATATCTATGTGACTAGGAAGATAGAAAACCCTGCATATGAAACAACAAATTTCATTACTTCAGTCTGTTTGAGCTCTGCACAGTATATACACTTCTGCAGCCTGTGGAGGCAGAGCTTAATGTGTGATATACACATACATATCTGTACTAAAACAGTATTACTGTATTATATACAGTTAGAGCTATACACAGTTCTACACAGCAGATCACATTTTGGGCTCCAGCAAACTGAGTCTTGGTTTTCTTCATTGATGAATGAAGAGTTGTCCTGTCCTAAGCAGCTTCTTCAGCGGAGCAATCAATGCCTGCGTAAGTAAACTTCTCATATAGGGTAGTATTCACATAGGTCTGGGAAGGAAATAAGCAGAAAGCAAGTGATGCAACATGTGTTACCTCAAGAATCCTAAACTATTCTGAAATTATTCATCGCCTAATTATTTTACAGGGATTCATTTTTACCTTCCTTTCTTCTAACATCCTGTTCAGTGATACCAGTATCTGAGCAAATGATGGTCTTTCGTATGGTTTCTCTCTCCAGCACTGTCTCATTAGGTCATACCTTTAAAAATCAAACATCAAAAATTGATCATTTAGATACATAGGTTAAAGTTACAAATTCATATTTATTGGAAGACTGTGCACTTTCTATTTTTCAATGGAAAATGGATTTATACATAGCTAGACTTGCATTTTCCACAGCTGATTGCTGTCTGAAAAAAATTTTCTTTTCTCTGGAATAATCAAGAAGCTCTCTTTGAGCTAAAGCCCAGCCATGTTTTTTTAAAGAACAGGGTATCTGGCAGAATCAGAGACCTTGGGAAATTGTACATGGCAAATAACATGTGTATACTGGGTACAAAAGGATTTAACTAATCATTTCCAATTGTGTACCCTTTTAAAAATGTTTTTGGTTTTTGTTTTATTTTTTTAGACATAGTTTTTGTGTTTTCCTGGCAAAAATCTTTATTTTATTAGTGTCTTGTAGACCTCATGTATTCCCCATACCAGATGTAATTCCATTTCATTTTGCTTGCTGAGGCATTTACTTACACTTCATCATCACAGTTGAGAGGCTTTTCCAGTCTGTACCCTTGAGGCAGTTTTTCGTAGAGTTCTGCACATGTCATTCCACAATATGGTGTTCCACCTAAAACAAGAATTTAACTATTGTCATGAACACATGGTGCTTTAGTAACAGAAACTTTAATTTCATGAAGAAGAATGACTGTCCAGTAACAGGTAAATTAGTCCTGGGACTAAGCGTTAGGGAATATTTTGAGGCTGCAGTTCCTGTTGTTAATGTTTTCATACTGCTTAATGCACAGTATTGAAGAGAAAAATAAAAGTGAGTATAAACTTTTATCATCCGTGGGCCTGGCCTGAATTTCTCTACGACTCTTAAGAACCTGCACCTGACTGAATTTGAACTGGTTTTGTAATACTCTTGCTGGCAATAGGGAAGCCATTCCCTCATTAGCATGGTATTAATAAGATCCAGTATGGGCTCATGAAGCTATCACTGTCAAGCTGACTTTTCCCTTTTTTTGCAGATGTTTGATGTGCTTAGGCTCTTGATTTTCCACTCTGCGGTGTGCTGGTTGCCATCCATCATTAGCACAAAGCCATTGGGTAAGGAAGGCCGGGAACAAGGTAGAAAGCAAGAGTTGGTGGTTACTCTGGACCACAGCGTGCACCTGGGTCAGTGCATCTCTAGGCCAGCAGACCCCCGAGGCAGGTCACAAAGGCTATGTCACACACCCACTTTTGGATGGTTTGAGACTGTGTCATCCAGGCCTCAAGCCATCCAGCACCAGAGGTGCAGAAATGAGCTCTGAATTTAATTTAGAGACTAATGTTCAAAAAATTTTCCTTCAAGAATAGCTGGAGTAGGACATGTTTGTCCTTCCTCTTCCCCAAATCATTATATATAAGTCTTGATCTAAAAATCAGGAAGGCTGTAAAAGTCACCCTTCAAACTCAAAACACATTGGATTAGGCATGTAAATCATGTGATATGCTAGGTTGTATATTTAGATATCGCCTAGGTTTTAATAGTGCAATGAAACAATGGTCACGTTTTTCTCATTTAGAAAGGTACCTGAATTGAAAATGTAAGAGTCAATTTCCAAGCATGCTGAAGCTAAATAAAATTTAGTAGAATGAACGTAAAAAAAATTGAAGTATGTTGCAAACAAACACATTTTTAACAGCCTGCTGGCTCAGACTGGTTTATTTGTGCAGATACTCAGATACTTACCTAGACTAACAATTTCCCATAACAGGACACCATATGACCATCTGCAACAGAAAGAGATTATGGAGTACAACACAAATGCAGCAAGGCATCACATTTTAAGATGGTAGGTAGTTTTGCTAGTACTTAGATAACACAGAAGTGTAATCCATTCTCTTTTATTTTTTTTATAAAAATAATATTCTGATTTTGATAAAAATCAGCAGGATGAGATCTTTAGCAATATTAATTGACTGTGAGTCTGTCAACCACAGTCCACTAGACTGTGATCTCTCAGCAAACACTGTTATTATGGAATTGCTTTTCCAACTATCACTTCCAGTTTCCTGATATACTAGTTTCCTATATCTAGCTTCCTAAAATACTGAGTTTCTCTGGGTCTTCCAAGGATTCATCAGGTTTCTGATTTCAAATGAGAAATATACCTAAAGTAGTGGCCCAAATCCAATTAGCTGTTCAGTTCTGAACTTGTTCAGACCCCGATGAAAAAAACAAAATTCCCCTTTTTTTTTGTTGTGGGTTTTATTTTTGCTTCTGTTGCTCACTTATGCTGGCACAGGTATGAAGTCTTTTGAGTTTAGAGTAGATGTCTCACCCTGTCTCTCAAACTTCCCTTGGTATTGAAAAATATTTCTTTATTAAAAGACCACTTGAAAACTTACTGTGAAATACTTACACGTCACTGTTTGTGGTGTAAACACTGTAATTCAGAGATTCAATTGCCATCCATCGCACTGGAAGCCGTCCCTAGAAATTATTCCATGAAAGTTTGTTTGTTGGTGGTCAGAAAAGCAATACAGCAATTTATACCCCAACAATTTTCCTGTGTGTTACCTTAATGAAAATTGACTTTATGCAAGTAAGCTTTATCAAGTCAATAAACTTATTTCTTTAATGTGCAATTACTTCCCAAAGGGACAGTTCACACTAAAACTAATGGAAAATTTATCCAAACAGCATCAAGAGGAAAGGGAAATAATTCCTGAGTGATGTCTTATGATGTCTCTAACTGTTACTCTAAAGGAAATACTGTTCCCTGGTCTATGATTATGTGGTGCTTATTATGCATCTTCCTTTTTGAGATCTTCCAGAGCATTAGCTCTGGACAGCTGATGTCTCAGCTCACAGGTCCTGAAATAGTTCTGGTTACCATCTTGCTAACTTTGGCCTTGTTCATTAGAATTAGACCAGCTTGACTCAGCTGGACAATTTCTGGTACAAAAATAATGCTTTCATAGCTGGAAAGACCCACCCCCATACACATATATATTATATCATATATCAAATATATAGTACATGGGTTTTTATAACACGTTCTTACTAAATTTCATAACTGGCTGCAAAATTGGCTATTCCACTGCCATCCACAGTAATATAAATAATTTTTAATTAAATTGTATATTATAACATGGCATAGAATTGATTTACAAATAATGCGTGTATATTAATAAACACAGTATAAATATACTTGTCAATCTAACATTTAATAATCAGTTTATACTACTCATGAGCTTGCATTTTTGTTTAGGTGGAAACACAAAGAAACAAGAAAACAAAAAAGAGGAAAGCAGACTGTATCAGTTTCTTTTGCTTCTTACCATAGTCTTCTTAACGTAAACTTCTTGACCTCTTGATAAGCCAAAGTCAGCTATTTTTGCAACATAATTTTCTCCAACCAAGATGTTTCTTGCTGCCAAATCTCGATGAATAAACTAAAATTAAAAAAAAATCACAAAAATATTTACGACCTTTACATGTCTTTGGTGCTATACTGAAAATTGAAAATATTCAGAATAAAAAGAAAACACAAACCGAATGGATTGCTATGTCACTACCAGAAACATTATAAAATTTATCTGGAGGTGAAAGCAGTTAGTTACTGTCATTTGCCAGTTTTAATGCCTCTTCCTTGATTCCCCATGACACAGTATTTGATAGGGCTAAGCGAACACAACCAGTAGGTGATACCGAAGCTAAAATCAAAACCTTATTTTGTTTTCATTAGGAGGTATAGTCCCTGAAAAATAAAATATTGTGCTTCGGTGGATAGAGAGTTGAAGACTGACCTGTTTCTGGCTCAGGTAGTCCATCCCTCTAGCAACATCGGCTGCAAAATGCAGAAGCTGCTGAGAGGAAAGTGTAGATGCAGTACTGTTGGCAATAGCAAATGCTGGGTCTGTCTCTAGCACTCTGCTTTTCCGGAGGAAGTCCAGTAAATTTCCGTGGGGGGCGTATTCGATAGCAAGATAAAGATATCCTAATGAAACATCAGATAGTGAGCATATCGCTGAGTGAAAGATGGTCAGTAATAGTATTTGGGCACTTACACTGCTTTGAGTGAAAAAGAAATAAACAAACATAAAACAGACTTGAGGGGAAATACCAAGGAGCATAATTTCTAGGTGTAGAGGAGAACTTAGAGCTATTAATGAACATAATTTCTGAAGGATTAATGTAGGCTGTGGGTCTAAAACCAAGTTTATTTGGCTTTTTAACAAATGTTGCAGAAAGACCTGCATATGAGCTAGTATTTCTACGAGCTATAGTGTGTTTTCTTCTTTTTTTTATAATTAATTTTTAAAGCATACGTATTCAAGAGTATCTTACCCCGATGTTCACAAGCTCCCAGAAGATTTATTATGTTGGGGTGATGACCAAGTTTACAAAGAACTTCAAGTTCTCCAGCAAAGTCCCTGTGATCATCTTTTGAGGCATACTCTGGAAATCAAATAAGCATGCATTTATGTTTTCCTTTGAACTGAGTTTATGACTGTATTGTCGCTATTTATGAAGACTCTGGGCTGCCTGGGACACTCCTACTACAGCCTCAATAAAAAGAGAGAAACTTTAAGATCCATTTGTATTTACTGAAAAAAGTAGAACTTTTCCATTGAAGAAGAGAAAAAAGAGAGAACTTAATGTCTCTAGCAGCCACCTGCAGAGAAAAAAATCTTAATATATCATGTTGCTTCCCTTATTAAGAATGTAAAATGTCATAGCAGACCATATGAAAACTAGCTGCCTAAAATTCCCTCCAGGGGAGTGCTGTTGATTATTTTTACCTGCATGCAGACCTTGGCTCTTTTTTAAATTGTTGTCATCCTTAAGGGTACCTCCCCAATTTGCCTAGATAACAATCTAGTGAATTTTGAGAAAATAAGTGCATTCTTGCAGTATTGCAGTTCTCTCTGGAAGGTGGCAGTAATACCCAATGAGAACAAATGTATATATATATATATGTATATGGATATATGGATACAGTTGTCTCTGAGTGGCTATGGTAAAGCAAGGGGAGTAAATGCTGTGCCCCAAGGCTGGCTCTGTGTTTCTCACTCTACTAAAGGTATCTTTTAATGGCTCCCACTTTGCAGGTGAACTCACACACGAAGTTCATGTTGACTGATGTATTGAAAAACACGTAACAATTAATTGTATTAACAACTAGAGAAAAATATAAACCAGCTTGACCTTGCAGAAATACAGGCTTTGCCAGGGTACAAATCTTTTCCTAGTGACAGCTGATACACTTTTACTAGCAACTGTGAATATTTATTTTAGCTTTAGGAGAGAACCACTAAGCATTTCTTATAACAGAGAAGCACTTGAACAACTAAGAAAAGTCTTTAGTCTCAGAGTCTCCGATCTTTACTACCTTTCATCCTTTTAATTGCAGCATCCATGCGTAAGCCATCTTTCTTAATGCGTGCTTTCAGGACTTGCCCAAAGTTACCTTCCCCAATCACATCTTGAAATTTTATGTCATTCCACTCAAGAACTGGATAAATAGTGGGATCTGGGCTGTTTTTGGCTTTCTTGCTCAGCGTGAGAGTACCTGAGTTAAACTGTACAGCTGGCTCTTCCCTCTGTAACAAAGTTAAGCAAATGACATTAACTGTGATTTCTACTTTAATGAGCAATGCTCTGATTACACTCCCCAAATACATGTGTGCTCACACAGGTACACACCCCCCCACACAAAATCTGATCCATCTTTTGCTTGCACTGGAGAGAATACAGTAGACAATTATACCTACTTTAGACATTAACTGCATCAAGCACTTCTGCCCAGATCCACAAAATTAATCAGGCTCCTAATTTATGTATAAATACCTTTGTAGACTTAAGCCTCCTGAGCACTTTTATAATCGTCTTGAAGATGAAGGAGCTGGGCAAAAATAATTTCGTAAAACTGATCTCAAAAAGAGTTTTAAGCCTCAGGTTTGAGATTTATTTTACAGTAAGCTTGACTAAATCCTGTGCTTATGAGGGTCAGTAGGGAGACTGATGAAAAAAGAAGCAAGGAAACAAAAGAGAGAGGAAATGGTCTTCCTCCATACTTGAGGAGACATGCCTCTACTTCAGTTACTCTTTCTCACCAAATACTTCTGTGGGAAAAGTTTCAGGAGAAGGGGCAGAAGCTATTCTGTGTGGCTTGGGACTGATCATCTTTTTGGATAAGCCTCCTGTACTCCTGTTTATGAAACAGATTTATGAAACTACTATGCAGATTCATACAGAGGAGCTCTTTGGCCCTCTTCATTCTGCTTCACAAGTACCCCTCTGAAGTGAGAGAACAGCACCAGAAAGCAGAGTGATAAAGAGACTACAGCAGGAAACAAATATATACATGTATGTATGTATGTATAGGTGAGATATCTCTATGAGATATTACAACCTTCAGCAATCTCCTCAGAGCCAGAACTCTGATGCTTCTGTTGACTGATCCATGGTGTGCTGTACCCAGCTTGAAAAGCCATGAGGGAGCTGTTGCTGATGCTCAAAAGTAATGTTAAAAATACTGTAGTTTTCAAAATCAGGCACAAATTCATAGAGGGAGAACAGGCCATTATGTCTGGCCTAGTACTTGTCATACACAGGTGGGACAAGGCAGAAGAGGGTGAAGGATCAAGCATGTGCATCTTTTTTCAAGTCAGGTTGTCTACCTCCTATAACTGTGATTGCTTTAGCTTCAGGGTCACCAACAGAGAAGCTTTACAACAACAGTGCTAATTGCACACATGAAGAGAAGACAGTATTTGGGAAAGCCAAGGAAAAAGAGTTGGGACAAACAGGAAAATTTGGGGGGGCAAAATGAATAACCAAACTGACACAGGAAAGCTGTAAACCCACCACCACATTTTGGAAAGCCTGAGCCATTCGGCGCTGGAAGTTGGCTCGCTTTAACTGCAGCATGATGAGAAAGGCCAGGAGAATTGTTACACAGGTCATCCCTGCAGAGCCAAGGATAGCAATAAGCAGCATTTTGCCTCCTTTTGATTCATATGGAGCTGTTGAGGAAGCACATAAATAGTTCATCGTTATTTCCAGCTAATTCTGAAAAAAAACCATGAACAATGTATAGCGAAATATTCCTATCTTGTAAACTGTATAAGGACAGAAAGATACATCCTTTTGTTTTCCAGAAATGCCACAGACATTAGATGCTCTGATTTTCAGAAGTGTGAGCACCGGCAGGTCCCACTGAATTCAGGCACAGCAGAGCTGAGGTCACATTCAGTGATCTAGTAGTCCTATTATGTGGAGGTCGTTTAATTTATGAGCTGTTGGGCACTTTCTAGTGGATAAACACAAATGTTGTATGTTGTGACTTCATCAACGCCACACAGTGAACCGAGGATCACATTTTCATGGTGCTGTGTTATGTGTCAAAATTAAGAACAAAAGAAAGCCAATATTAAAAAAAAAAAAAAAAAAAGAAAAAGACTTTGCCTTAGCTAACTATTTCATATCACTGGACTTGGTTTGTACAACGCCAGCATGCTGGAATAACCAACCTTTAGTTTCTGGAAGAGTCTTCAGTTCAAACGACGTGTTTGGGTTGCTCAAACCAATGTTGTTCTGAGCATTAATCTGAACCTGGTACACAGTGTTTGGCTCAAGGCCCTTGAGATGATACTGAGTAATGCTGGTGTTCTTTATGACGATATCGATGTGGTTGTACTCTGCCTTGCCATAAATTTTGTAGCTGATGATGATGGAGGAGATGGAATGACCCTCGGCAGTTGTCCAAGAGATGACTGAGGATGTGTCTGTGGTGTTAGAAAACCTGATGTTGTATGGCGCTGGAGGGATTCCTGAGAAAAACAGAAACATGGGCAAAGCATTGGAGTCTACATCCACCACTTTCTCCTTCCCACACAGAAGCACAGCAAAGGCATCATTTTCCTTGGTTTTTTTTTGCTGTGCTAAACAGAAGCAGAATTTTGTTGATGAACTGAATGCTATAGTTCTATGAATTTAAGGTCTTATCACCCATATTGCAGTTTTCCATAATTCCAGCAGAGGTTGGAGTGGCATTCAGTAAATTCCTGTCCTTGGATAAAGATAAAAACTCCCTGGGTTGTAGGCAAATTAATGCACAAAGAGTTAATTTCCTTCTATACTTAATCACCATACCCACATGATCCCCAGGTCCCATATTTTCATTGCTCCAGAGAGCAATTCCCTATCAGGATACAGGCTGTTAGAAAGAGGGGAAATAGATACCAGCGTTTCTACAAATTTCATCAGAAAACCACCAGCAGGGGGAAGTGCTAGACTTGTAGACAAACCCATGACTCCTAAGCTAAGTATCTCCTCCTGGAAAACAGTATTAACTCTTATCCTTTCCTTAGTGCAGTTTGGCGTCAAAACTCAGGAAACTGGACTGTCCCATGACAGCCATGGTACTTCTGTTAATACATGCAGGAGGAAGAAGCCCACCTTTTCAGTATATGTTATGGCCAGCAGCACCCAACAGACATTCAGATGGACATCTGTTCAGATGGTACTTCATGCAGATGGGGTGTTTGTTGTGGCATTATGAAAGGAACTACGCCCACTCAGGGAATTCAAGAGTGGTCATTGAATAGGCCTTTGTTGTAGCACACCTAACTACTCCTTGCTCACAGGGGTTTTACCTTGCACTGTAGTTTTTCGTCTTTAACTGCTGACTATTTGTGTATTGATATAGCTGAATTGTGGGGTCTGAGTGTTTTTTGGAGAAGGGAATTCTGTGTATTCATCATTATGGGGAGGAAACACTGCATGTGTCAGAAGCATAAGATTTGGATTACCAAGCATTTACTTTGTTTTTCCCATGTTTTAAAACTCATTATTAGTTCCTGATAATTTCCAGCATCAGAATTTCTTTGGACACTGAGCTATATCTTCATTATAATAGTAATAACAACCAGAAGTGATCATCAGGAACTGAACATTACCAGAACAAAGGATTACATTTAATGTAGTCATGAAGTGACAGTCAGTCTGATTACTGAAGGAAAAGGAAGAATTAAACAAAATGATGAGCCACTTACTGTCACTGAAGGTCCATGCATACAGATAGTTGCTCCATTCTCCCTGGGACCTGGTGTTCACCCGTACCCTGCACATGTATTGCTGTCTAGGCTCAAGATCTTTAATGATCAGGGTGGACATATTTCCTGGCACTTGAGTAATAACACTGCTCTTATCACCGTTGTCATTCACACTCTTCCTTTCCACTTCAACGCGAATGTCATCCTCTGTCTTCAGTGTTAAAGGATGCCATGACAAATTCAGTGATGTCATACTTTTTGGAAAGAGAGTGAGACCTTCTGGTGGAGGAAGACCTTGGTAAAGCCACAGTGAGACAAGGAACAAGATTTTAAGTCTGATATACAAGCTAAAATAAGGATACCAGCTATTCACAACCATTTGCTCTAGCTTGGCGTGGCACAGGGTAATTCTCCCTGCTACCTCACCCAATTTGGCAGAAATTACATCTAAGAGGTGATGATAGTCCCAAAGTGTCTTATTAACAGCTGTGGTGTCAACAAAAAGGTCTCTTCACTGAGTTGGTGTTGCAGATGTGCTTTTTAGACATGAAAAGCCAGCTCTTTTGCTCTTGTGTTAGATAGTTCCTGGTGCAATCCACATTTATTTTGTATGTCTCTACTCAGTTTGGGCTGTATCATCATGGACAAAAAGCTGTTCTTGTTAAGATATCTTCACTTCTAAAGTAAATTGATCTAATACTAGGATGAAGAACTGATCTAGAACTGGGAAGAAGGACTGGCATGCAAAAGATAAGGTAAGATATTTAGATAGGATATTTAGATATATCTATTTCTATAGATATCTTTAGGTAAGATATTTGTCTCACCAGAGGGCACAACAGACATGAAGGAAAATTGCAGATGCTCCAGGACATCTGCATACTACTCACTATTTTTGAAAAACTGCTATATAAAACAGTGATTCCTATTTCCAACTGTTCAGCACAGCCAGCCAAAATAAGTAACTTTACATTTCCCAGATCTCCCCATCTCTAAATTAGGGAGAATAATAGCTCTGCTTTTTTCTGATTTTCTTCACCTCTGATTTTTTTTTACTTCCTTCTTTTTTTCTTTGCCTGAGATTATTTTGAAAGACTCTACATAGTTTTCATACTTAGCCCTCTTTGCTCAAATGAAAGTGCTCTGGCAGAGATCAGGGAACAGACCACAAAGGAAAATAGCTGAAACAGACCTTTTGTGAAAACTCAAGACAATGACTTACCAAGCGCAGCTGTTGTGAATCTACTCTGTGGTCCAGGATGGCCTTCCCCACCTTCCCCTTGACGACTCAGCTGAACACAAAACAGATACTCTGTTTTTGGTTCCAGGTTGTCCAGTCTTTTGGTTGTGCCTTTTACTGACAACAAAAGGAGAAAGTAAAGCCATACCCCAAGCTGGAAAATCATAAGGAAGAAAAGGTTTGGAAAATATTCCTGAACCACCAACCATAGAAGGTAAGATCTCAGGATCTTCTTTTGTTCATGATTTACCAAGACAAACTGTTTAGAAATAGAAAATTCTTATTTTTAAGTACAGTTTCAACCCAGCCAAAAGGATACTTTCATCTGCTCTTCCTTCAAGACAGAATACAACTGGTTGCTTAGGCAGTGTTCATTGCGTATGCAGATCCTGGATTATCTTCAGTTAGCTACAAGAGTTGCTTATTACTTTCTAAAGTTCCTATGATGTTTTTATAATATTTTAGACCCTACATAAAATGTTAAAAACAGGGGTGGAAGAGGTCATCTAACTTACAAGCAGGTTTTATTTTGCACTTACCATTCCTGATAAGTATTTAGGTAAGATATTTGTCTCACTAGAAGGCACAATGGACGTGAAGGAAGATTGCAGATGCTACATTTCCATACTGCTCATTACTTTTGAAAACCTGCTATTTACATGGGAGTTTTCAACAGCTGGGCCAAACACTGAGTACTACTTATATTAAAGAATGAGAGGGGAACCCTTTAGTTACTGAAAACTGAATATAAGCTTTTGACTACTGTTGGTGTACCACATCCATATTAACATTGTATAACGTGATATGCAAAAAGTCATGCATCCATTCATAAAAGATTTAAGTTTTATGTGTTATAGACTTTTTTGAGTTTAGTGAAGAGCAGACCCCCTATTATATTTCAGGATGCAGCTGAAGTTTCTGTTTAAGGGAATTAAAGAACGTCCTCTTACCTTCCACAGACATCCAAGACTGATAATGTTTTGCTGGCTTGTACAGGAGTTTTGTTGACACAACAGGTCCATCTCCAAGATGTAAGTCAGCATTGATATCAATTATGAGAAAATTATGTCCGCTATCTGTCAGCCTTGGAGCATACTGTGGCACAGGAGGAACTGAGCAAGAACACAAGTATTAAACCAGAATTTTAAGTCCCTGTATCAGTAAGACTCTAGTATCTTCCTAGATCTGTAGGAAAATCAGAGATGTTCTTCAAAACTCTTACAAAGTCAACAGAAGTTTACACCCTTAAGCTGACAGTTTAGATGTTTCAAAAAAACCCTGCAGAGAACAGATAGCTCTCTCCCATGTTAGAGTATAAAGCTGCCCTTACAGCAGAGAAACAAAGACATTTGAAGAGATTCATGCTTTTACCTTTGACTGTAACTTGAAATGCTTTCTCTGCCATTCCTGCTACTGTCTGCACACTGCAGACCCAGGTTCCTGTATCACGGGGCTGGATTCGATTAATTGTGAACATGGCTTCAGAGCGATTGCTGGTAACAATCAGGGCAGGCTGAAATGACAAAACATGTACAGGGCCCAAAAAATGTTGGCATTTAGGAATATTCCCATAACACTTCCTCATAATTTAGGAACTCATCTAGAGTTTAGTGATTTCAATAGAAATGGTCTACAATGGCAAATTCCATAGTTTTGTATGTGGTCCAGTTCATGAGTTCATGAAGTATCTCAGAATATTGAAATGTCACATTATGCTTGAAAATATAGTGTGCGTTAACTACAGATAAAGTCAATGAAAACATCCGAAATAACAGGAAGCAGTTCATCTGTGAAGCCTACCCTTAGGACAGTTCCATCTTGCTTCAAAAGTTTAAATTCTTCAGATTTTGGAAGTGGTATCCCAGTTGCTATACAAAAAGGCTTGAACTCGACACCAGAATTGAGTTCTACGGGATCTAGTAAGTTTTCTATCTGAGGTGAAAGATCTGCTGAACCTGCAGAAGACATAGAAAAATTTTATGTTAGCTTTGAAGGAGAACTTTAAGAAGGCAGCACCGAAAGAGGTTAAGGTGTGCAATGAGCATAGGAAGCATAGGCGTCTGGTTCTCCTTCCACCCCCACGTGGGCATACACAAGGATCACGCTTACCAGAGAGAGAACATTTATACCCCGTGAGAAGGACAAGTCCTCTGACCACTCTTCTTTCTCTTTCTTCTCCTCCTTTCCTCCCCTCACCTCCCCTCTCTCTCTGACTGACATTCTAGGCACAGGCAGTCTAGCCAGTGCAAAATCATGCACAGTTTTTGTACTATTTGTACAGTATCTATTTTGTCTCCATTTTGTCTGTTTATAACAGCAGTCAGGTCACAACTGTGTAGTTTGACTAGGTGGATCATGGTCTTTCTCTGCTTGTTTTTGTGCTAAAAAGCTTTTACAAGTTAACAGTGGGTTTTTCACTATATTTATCAAGCAGAAATAATAGATACTGAGTGCATCTTATCAAATATTGCATATGATCTTGCCTGAATCCAAAGAAATTCTGAAGGAGATATGTTCAACTTTGCAAGCTTAACTATCTCAGAGAGACTGTTTTAAACTCTGGGCTTGTCATGGTGTCTGTCATAGATTTCAGATCATGAGGCACATGGCATAGGAGTGTATGCAGATGAATAAGAGGTAGGTAAAGTATCACGAGCCTATCCAAAAGCTGATCATGCAGGCAGGATGTGCTTCTTCTGTCAGTAATGATATTTAGGTCAGTGTCAAATTCTGTGGAGTGAGGTTTGCAAATCTACCTCAATGAAAGCAAAATCAGATGAAATGGTAGTGTGCCAGCCTGCTAAATGCAGCATATGGGGCAGAAGTGGAAAAAAACTGTGTTTCAACAAAGATTCACAGAAGTGCCTGGGTCCCTGGAATGTAATTGACAGAGCAAGGATACCTGCCTGGAGTGGAAATGCTGTACCAGCATGAAGATCTGTTTCAGTTACACTGGGAAAAGCCATTTACTACTGTGTTACCTTGCTTTACCTTCTTTTTCACATTGCAGACCATGCCATCCAAGCGAGCAGATGCAACCCTTAAATCTGTCACATGTCCCTCCATTGTGACAGTTACATCTGAGTTTGCAATCCGACCCATAAAAACCAGGTTTGCACTCTGAAAGGACATGTTTCCCGTTAGTGTAAAGGTACTAGAATATGTCTTTCATTAGTTTTCAATCTCATGCATCAACTCTTCAGGAGGGTTTAGCTCCCTCAGTGAGCATTAGTTTGAAACTATATGTATTAGCACATATTTTACTCTGCTCTTTCCATTCCCTTCTATATTTCCTATATGCAGCACGCTAAGGACACTTCACCATTCTATATATCCTTTACCTTTATCACATTCCAGTCCCATCCATCCTGTGGCACAAGAGCAACCATATGGATCTGGTAGACAGAACATATAGTTTCTGCAGCCATAGTTTTCTTTACAGCTCTCTTCACATGTTTTTCCAAATGTATTGGCTCCACAAGCTGTTGAAGGGAGAGAGAAAAAGAATAGCTCAACAGAAGTAATTCCTCAAAAGAGACAATGCTTCTAATGATACAGCTTTAGACAATGGAAAACGTGAATTGAAAAAAAAAAAGTATTTTTACCATTCAGATACCAGGTATGTTAATATCCATAATGTCAGCCACAGCTGCATTAATGTGTAAGTTCAGGCAGCAGAAATAAACATAATTTTCTCCCATGTGAGGACCCATCAGCAAAGCACTCATTGCTTTGGATATGTGGGAACAGAACTTCAGCAAGAAACCATGTTTAGAAGCCTTTTTAATATAAAATGGACAAACAGTCCCATGAAAAGCTAGTATTCTTCTTTAGGGGTCAGTACATATGAAACTTCCAAGCTCAAGGTTTTGCTTTTCTGATATAATCAGTGTTACAGAGTGATTCAGATGTCAACTATTCCAATAGCTTAGCTCTAGTATTTGTAGTATTGCAATTCACTCAAAAAATTAGGATACATATTTAGCATTGGACTCAAAAATAGCTTGGAGGGATCAGATTAATGCTATAATTATTTCAGAATTCAAGCTAATTGTCACTGACCAGATATACACAAACAGACGTATACTATTGGTGTGTCCCTGCAGAGACAAATCATCCTGTGAGCGTGTTAGCAGCTTGTTCAGAAGTAGCCAGGGAATCTGTAACACAGGGCTTCATTTCCCAGTGCCAGTGTATCCTTAAGACCATGTTTTGAAATGCATTTAACATTCAAGCATACTGAATTTCAGGGTAATCATAGAACAGCCCAGGTTAGAAGGAACTTCTAAAGATCATTTGGTCCAGCCTCTCATGGGGAAGGGGAGCCTGGGTGAGATTGTGTAGCACATTCTCCAAGCATGTGTTGATCAAGAAGAGTTGGAAACAGTCACCTTCCCTGGCAACATAATCTCTACTGGGAGAAGAGAGGGCAGAGTTAAATCACAACTACAAGAACAGCCTTACTAATTCAGGGTTTGTCTTGGCCAACACCAGCAGTTAATGCTATAGCTATAAAGAGCAAAACAAGGCTACTCCATTTGATGCTTCCCTCAATAATCTGCCAACTTCTGCTACTGTGAATAAATTAATAAGAAATCCATGAAAATAATATTTTCCTACCTTTCTCACATGTTTTTCCCATAAAACCTGGAGGACAGATGCATTCCCCAGTATCTTCATGACAAATGCCATTGTTTGTGCAGGAAGGGCAGTGGGAGCTACAGGAAGGGCCCCATTTCTGAGCTTCACATCCTTTTATGCAAAAATATAATGACATATTTGTGGACTTCTTATTCAGTAACTGATCAAGTATTAAAATTCTTTTTCATTAAGACAAACAGTACCATGCATAAAATATGATGCATATGGACCCCCCTGAAGCCCCAGATGACTGACCTAATATAAGGAATACTTTTTTCATGGTGGAGTTACCTTCTGGAGCAGACCTGCTGCACAAAATGCAGTAATGCATCTGTTATATCTTTGCTGTCTTCACTGCATCTTTATAAGGATAAATCACCTGGTGATGTATGACTTCATCATGCAAATGTTTAACCTATGCCTACAGGATGCAAAATTCTCTGGGCTGCCTTTCAGGAGGAGCCGAGCAGACTTAATAATTTTCAGTATTGGATTTATAACAAAGTTTCTTTTACATCACAGAAACTGACCTTCATGACTTTTTATAGTGTAAAGCTGGGACTGAGATGACAATGAACTGGAAAGTCCTAAGGCAGGCTCACTAAAACAGAATAATCCAGACTTGGGTCAGCTTGGGTTGTTTAATGAATCAACATGGCAGTTGGAGTTCTATCTCCTTCTCTAGCAAAAAAAAAAAGCTTTGCTAAAAATCATCTGTCTGTGCTTCTAATACTAATTAAAAGAAGGACAGGACACATGTTTGAGCAGTGACATGTAATCATCCATTCTCTTTATCATAAGCCTGCTCCCCTACCACTCTCCCAGACTATCCCCCAGGAGTTTTCCCAATATGTAGGATGGGCAAGACAAAGACCTATTGCAAGGCAGGAGGCAGAATATATGGATAAGTCTTCTACTGTACAGCTTGGGCACCAGAGTGGAGAACAGAGCTCGGACCATTTTATTTATGAAGCTATTATAACCTTACAAATCCACATTTCAGGCATTATATTGATTCATTTGTGACTCCTGGAACCATCCTGTGGATATTAGCAACTAAAATATGTTTTATCATCAGAAACATTTTCTCCATAATGTAAGATATTTGAAAACAGATATTTAACTTACATATTGGCTTTATATTTCTATCCAAGTTAATAGAATCCAATTTTCTTATATGATGAAAATTGACATAGCAGAATGAACTATAAGACACATAGAATACTTAATGGAAGATATCCACCTCCATTATAACTGATCTTGTCATCCACTGGGAGATGAACTTTAGGAGCTAATTAAAGCTGGGTGTGTGTGCGTAATTCGTGAAATTACAATAATGTATGCTAAAGATGAGAAATATTATGATAAATGGGTATATTGGATATACTCCACCATAGAGAACAGAGACATTTGAAAACTTCTATTTTGTGCTGAGATCCACATTTCATATTAATGGGAGACCCAGTGCCACCTTCTTCTTTTGTGCTTACTTGGTGTTTGAAAATCTGAGATGCGAGGAAAAGAGCTAGCTGTCCCGGCAATAGCTGAGATAAATTGAACTTAAATCTGAATATTTTTCTCTCTCAACTGCTTAAATCAGTATCAGCTTGTAGCAAAGATCCTTGGGAATAAAATTTCTTCTGACATGATCTGATGGGAGCTTATGTCAAGAAAGATTTTGGCCCTTATTTGGGCACAGTATAAATTTAATTTCAGATTCGTTACAACTTTAAACAATCAAGCACACATTAATGGAACTTACGTCTCACAATAAGCCGTGTGTAAGCAGAAGTGAAGAGGTTTCCTCCTATATATCGGGCAGAGTAGACCCCTGCATCCTGTGGTTGAACTTGAGGATAGGAGACCTCCAGCTCTCCTGGTACTTCATGCCTGGGCACAGAGTGGATGAAGGAACCTGGGGAAGGAGCACACAGTTACAACAGACAGAAGTCAGTCATCTACAAAGAGAAGAGAGTTTTCTTTTGTAACTGAGGAAGAACAGCTGCGATGAACTAAGCAGCAGAATCTATTTATTAGTTATGCATTCGCTGACAGCTCTTTAGCTATACTAGTTTTTGATACCTGGAGAGTTGCAAGAAAGACGAAACTAGATCTTGAGGAGATTTAGTAGATGAATGGGACAAATAACTTTGAGTTCAGTGTTGCTTTAGAGGAATGTTGTTAAGATTCTAGTGGTTAAAAGTGTTCACTGTGTTCCTTGGCCTTTCCTGGAGTGAGGGGTGACCATCTATCTGTAAGGAGCCTAGTGTGGCTAGAAGTAAATGCCAGCCAGGTCCTATTTAATCTCAGTAGCACAAAAATTTACTTAGCAGACCAAAGCAGGAAGAGCACAGCACAGTTTTATCTTTTCATACCAGACTTAACATGTTTCTGTGTCTTCTGTTTTTTTCACAAAGGGAGCTTATCTATGTTATTCTAGGTTTGCTGTAGTTGTTCATACATGGTTGCTAGGTAGGGCAATAGCATTTGGTCTTCTCCCATCCCTCTGGATCACCATTTGAACACTGGTTGTGAAGTCTAGGCAACTTTAGGACCCCTGAATCCTTCCACCCCACTCTGTCAGAGCAAGGCTGCTGCCAGCCAGCTGTTACCAAAACATACCTGCACATCCTCACTACACACTGAACAGACAAAGGCAGCCACCAACACACCCACAGAGCAGAACTACACCTATAGGTACTGCATGTGTACATAGGACCTACGTACACCCAGATAGCCCAATCCTATTCTCGCTTGCCAACTAGACAGGCAGATCTCATACACTCACAAACCCAAAAATGGGTCTTAGCTGGCCTAGACCTACAGTCTCTCAAATAACTGTCTCTCAGACCTCTTATCCTACTCTCTGGTTAGCCTGGCTTAAAGTTTGCTAGTGTTGTACATACACACACACGGGCGTGCAAAGGCTCCCTGCCATAACTAGCCTTAGACAATCCTTATGGTTGCTGGCCCCAGGCAAGCCCCTTTCACCCTTGGCATGGCCTTCTAGTCTAGCCTGAAGGTCGCTAGCAGATATGTGTACCAGGTAGAAACCACACTCATGTTGAAGAATAATTAAGAACAGAGTTTAATAATATCAGACCAACAGTAGTGCAGAGCTTGGCCAGACCAGTGTCACTTTTTGCCTGCTTCCAACCCCATTTTCCCATGCTTGCTCCTTTCCCGTTTACTTTGAACCATCCCTTTCCTGTGTTTGGTTCTTTCTCTAAATATCCCATTATTTCACAAGTCCTCACTGTCCCCCTCAATTGTGCCGTAGTAAGTTTGCTCTTTGCCCCTGAGACCTATGATAATCCTCTTCTTATACCTATAAGGCTCTGGATGAAATTCTCAGGAATTTGTGTTGTTCTCTCAGAAAGTGGAGAGTTCTGACCTTTCATGTTTTCTGTGTCATCTGCTGCTCCTTAGGGCTTGTATGTCTGTTTATTTATTAGTTGTCTTGCTTCTTGTCTCAGTCTCTTATGATGAATGACCATTAACCAGATGATGCTTCCACAAATCAAATGCCGTAACCTTATAGTTACACTGATAATGAAACAACTTTTTTTTCACTGTGCTGAAATAATTTAGAAGGTAAACAGCAGAACCTTTTAAAGGTCAGGCAGGACCTTTATTGTCTGTGATCATGCATACTATCATGCTATCACTTTGACTATAGTCAAATTTCAGGCAGTCTGGAAATGTAAAACTTTGCTGAGCATCATAAAAATCAGAAAAAAAAATATCTTGGGTCAATTTAATGCATGACAACACGTAAGAATTCTTCAAAAAAGAGAAATAATGAAAGGGATTAGTTGTGAAACTGGGGTGGTGTTTGGGGTTTTTTTTCATATCTTTTTAATTACAAACTGCAAAATAAACATTGCAGAAAAGTATTAAGAAAGCAGCTTTATGCTCACGGTTTATTAGCGAGGTTCAGGTTTTGCGGTTTGTTTTCCAAGACGGCATGTATTATTAAAATATGTTACAGCAATCTTATTTAGCAGAACAGTTTCATTCTCTAGACAGCCCTTTGAGGGTCTGTAAGGGGGAAGTGGTATGACTGAAGTGAAAGACTGCAACAGTTAAATGCAGCAGGACAAGTATTTTCTCTTCTTTGCCAGCTGCTGTATGAGAAATCCTGAGGGATGCTATTTCAGCTGCAATCTCAGATGAACTTGACCTACTGTCCAGTGACATGGTGAACTCGAGGCTTTCTGCCAAATTTCCAGTTGGAATCCCAGATAAGGCAGCACCATGATGTAAGCATTCCTGCTCTAACATACCAGCTCATTCTTGTACAAGAAAATGCTGACAGGAGATCATGACATTTCCTGGAGGACTCTGAAAAGACAAGTGATGGCAAACGTTCTCCACCTTGCACTGCCATAGCTGGATAACTCCAGCCCATGGAGAAGTGTTCCAAGTATCCAATAACTGGGGTTGACCCACTGCATGCAGTTTTTTGCAGTGTGCTGACACTTACTTACCTCATCCTCCTCTTTTTACTCCCTGTTTCCTGGTAGCTCACTGTAAGCTGGACCATTAGTTGACAAAAATGAAACAGTACCTTACGTGTGCTATCAACAGCCATTTGTTGTGCTATCAACAGCACAATTTATTGTGCTCTTAACATTCTGATTAAGTATGAAGGCACTATGAGTTTTAGTGGCCAATATTTTATTACATTTCTACAGGAGGTAGGTAGCAAACTGGACATATTTCCATGTTTCAAGCAGTAGCAACACACAATTGAACAGTGAAAATCATGTGATTTAGGTGCCATGTTTGATAGAAAAGTTGGTATCATAAATTTTACAACCTGACTAATTTTTGTAGTTGAATGAAATAAGGATTAGATTTTTGACAGTTTCGCCTTTCTAATAGCAGCTTACTAGTGATTACTTTCTGAGCCTGAGGAGCACCATAGAAGCTAAATGGTGTCTAAAAACCATTTGAAAAAGGAAAGGTACACACTTGAAAAGCAGTAGAAATGCAAAGAAAGATGCAGTAACTAGGCCTACCCAGTGGCAATAGCAAAAACCCGAAAAAAGTGCTAAAATCAGCCAGGGAAATATATGAGGAGTTATAGAAGGAAATCAAAAAGGAAAACGAGAAACAAAGCAAAGGTATAAACAGAGAATTTGGCATTCTGGTGGAAGAGAAACAGGTCAGCTCAACTTATTGGATCTGTCAAACAGTTCCTTTAGGGAACACTAAATGCATGAGGAGTTGTCTCTGCTCTACTTGCAAGGTATGGACAACGTCAGCAATGACTTCAAAATAGGTTCATGGCACTTAGCTAAGGCAGTAACAGCAGGAAGAGAAAAGACAAGAGAGAAAGGTTAATTACCATTCTTGTAGATCACTGCATCTTCCTCTTTTGCTGCCATTCTGATAAAGGAAATATTCACATGTTCTCCCTTATTTGCTGTAACAGTTAATGCAACCGGATGGAATGAGGCTGAAAACACAACAGGACAGAAGTACAGGGTAAATAGCGGCAGTTATTGTCTCTAACTGGTCTCTGAGCCAGAAGCTGAGAATGGTTTATAGCACGACCCTAATTCAGCTTTTGAGATTTAAATTTCTTTAGGGCGCAGGCTGAGTCTTTATCACCTGCAACCTCAACTCTGTTTGGTCAGAGACAGAGGACTGGCCTATACCCTGGAAGAACAGACTGCTACTAGAGCCTGGGTCATCAAACAAACAAACAAACAAACACAAATACTTAATGGCTGAGTAACTGGAAACACCCCCCTAATTAGGAGCTCACACTGTCTGTAAAACACTTTCACAAGTTTCTTCATCCCTTGAGACATTTTTCTAGCAGACTGGGTAAAGTTCTGGAAAATGCATAGTAGGGAACAAGCCGTCATTTGCAAACAAATGCTCTGAGTGACTCAGCTCTCTTCTGTTTAAGATTTATGATGCAGAACAGTCAAGATAGTTCAGGAGACTACAGCCATGCAGGGTCTGGGGGATATACAGTAAGAGACATAAGATTTGTGCTTCTGTTAGTTCACCATGCTCCCTTTAAATACCAAGTGTTTGCCTGCACTAAGAGCAAAAGAAAAAATCAGATTCACAGATCATCTGAATGAGAGAATTTTGACATTTTAATGTTTTATTTCTGATTTGAAAAAAAAACAGCTACTGGAAACTGACAGTTCTTTGCAGAGTGGACTTTCCATCCCCTGTTCTAGTTTGCAGCATCCCCCTGTTGCAGTTCTAGTGTTTAGGCTCTGAGCCTCTGCCACCTTTTCATTCCTGTTTAAGTGTTATCTAATTGATTTCAGTGGGACTTTTCCTGCATGATATGCACATGTATAGGAATCTACTGAGTGTTTGCTATGTTACCTGGGTGTGGGTATCTAAGCTTACGTCTCACAAAAACAGATTTCTAATATAGAGTAATGAAACAATATCTCATTAGAAACAGGCAAACAAAAACTGAAAGCAGTCCCAACTTACTGTCAGCTCCTGACTTAGGAGGTATTTATGAAAAACAAATGCATGGTGAAAATCATGATCTATTTAGGAAAAGAAAATTCAATAACTTTCAAAAAAATTAATTGTTAGTTACAAATGATCCTAAGTGGTTTAGTTGCAGTGGATTTTGAACCAAATTTAGTGAGGCATTATTAATTGTTTTAACAAGATATTAAACTTTTGTATTCCCATTTTCTTTTCTTTGTATGTTGTTTAGCTTAACCACAAGACTTTTTCTTCAGTGTATTGTTGCAATAGAAAAGAATTCACACTCTCCAGTAGGCCCAGTTCCAATGTATTTTTAGATTGTGACTTGTATTTCATGATTTCACGTCTTCAGTCTGCCAATTCCTTATACAGACATAATAAACTGAGTTGCACAGCAAGTGCCATAATAGTCTGTTGCTAGCATTTCCACTGCTGTCCCTTTGCCCACTCTAGAGAGTTTCTGGGGGGGAAACTCTGTCATATATATGTAAATACACATTTATTATATAGAGAAATTGCGTAAATTTTATTTGACTAGATGCAGAACAGTCTATATAGTGTTCTGTTCTAGATATATGGGATGCAAACAGTATAAGCATTACTCCCCATACACATAGAAAGCATAATCTGTTCCCTCTCCCTGAATGTATGGATATTACATGTGTAACCATAATGTTAAAATATAAAGAATTCTGAAGAACAGACTCATTACTTTTAGAATGGCACATGTGTAGAGTAGAACAGAAAAATTAAGCTGTTATCTTGACATATTACACAACAAAGATCTTCACTGTATATGCATATCTGATAATTGGTACATAATCAGTGGACAGATGACAGTGGGGCTAAAGTGAGTGGGGCTACCAAATGACTAAGGGGGTGTTTCAGCAGGTTCTTGCTTAGAGGCTGCAAAAACAGTGGCTGGATTTTCCGAAGAGCTGCTTCTTCCCCTGCTTTTGTGTCCTCAATGGGAAACTGCACATTTCAACTCTTGCTAATTTTTGGTGTTGAAAAACACACTCTGCCTGTAAAAATGATTCAGACAACAACAGTAAAGAGGGAAAAGGTCTGTTTTCCAACTACAGATGCTTTGCCAAACCTCACAGTCCTTCACTGACCTCTTCTTCCTCTTTCTGTGCACTTTAATAGCTTTGAGAATTTCTGTCGCGCCTCTTTCTCACCCATCTAGCCTGATTAGATTACATGCCTTGACTGATGAGTTGTTAGCTCAAATTTTGTCAGTGAAGGCTTTTGCGTAGAAAATTTGAGAAATGCATTCAAACCTAGAAATTATTTAAAGGAACCTACCTACTGCTGACATGAATGTTGTGTTATTTCTGGTTAGAATAACTACAGTCACATAGGCTCTTGAAGTTTTGTTATTTTGAATTCTCTGCTTTTAGGTCCACAGATACTAAGTGCGAAAAAACCTAATTGATTCAGAAGACACTCTTCCACCCATAGAGGTTGCTCTACATGGCAGCCAGAGATGTGTTCAGCCCACTGACATTCTGCCACAGGCAGGGTCACACTGACTTTCAATAGACCATTATCTTATCTTCTCCTCGTTGTAGCCTCCTTTGAAACAGGGGAGTTGTCAGTCTGCATCTGCAGAGCTTTCTTGGTGACCAGTCCAACCCTTCAAAGATCATGTTTGGTCAGAGAAAAAGTAAAATGCCATTGTCCTGCCCACCTTGCTTCTAATGTTCCCATGCTAAAATAAATAAATAGACCTTAGCTGTAGCTTAAATGAAAACCTTCTTTTTCTAAATTTTCTATATAATTTCAGGAGATACCAACAATGGAATTGCTGTTGCTAAAACCTTATAAAGAAAGGTTAAATATGTCAAGCTTCCTCACAGACCAGCTGCCATAGAATCATAGATTTGTCTAGGCTGGAAGGGACCTTTAAGATCATCTAGTCTAACCATCAACCTTTAAGATCATCTAGTCTAACCATCAACCTAACTCTGACAAAAACAAAGAAAGATTAGCAATCTAGTGAAGTCTACTAAAATGGGGTAAAGTTTTGAAAACTTTATCTGCTGCAGAACTTTTTTCAGTAGTTTATGGTAGTCTCTGCTTTCCCATAAGCCCAATGAGGTCCAGAGACAAGCAAAATTTTGCACATAAGACAATGTAATTTACTGGCTAGATTGCATGCAAATCCCAGCTTCTTGTCTCACCAGATCAATTGTGAAATCCTTACTGAATTTTTGTGAATAACCTTCTTACATTTTGGGGAACTTCTCTAGGTTTTCTTTCCAGTGTTTGGTTTGGTTTGGATTGGTTTTATTCATACTGACAAAGACTGTGCAGATCCAAAGTTGCTGATCTGTAGCCTTACTAACCCTTAGGCAACACAGTTACTTTGTAGGCTCAAGTTGCCCATTTATTTAAAAAAAAAAAAAAAAAGGATTGTGATGTTTAGCTATCTACATCTCAGGCCTGTCAAGACTTTTGGAAGCTCATTTTGAAATCAAGGGTCTGGGATGTGAAAATCTCAGTGCAGGAGTTACTGTATGTGTTATATCATGGGGTCATGAAGCCAGTACCTACCTTATTTCCCACCTGATTTTGTGTTCCTGGCAGTAGCCAGAGACAGGCAGAATACCTACAGATGTCTGACTAACTTCCACGAGGAAATGACTAGCACCTAGTATAGACCCGTTGTCTCTGTGTTTGGACAAAAACACGGGCTTGAGACAAGTCTATATTTGTTGACTCCAGACTGCCTTGCCTCCTCCGGAGCCATGCCTGTGCCCACTTGTGTCAACCTGGGATAATCACCAGTCTGCAAGCAGTGACATGCAAAATTCAGTACCTCCCAGCGGCATCTTCATGGTGTGTATCCTTGTCACCTCATCCTTGAGCTTCCCTTCACAGTAATATGCTCCAATAGTTTCACTGGCCTGTTCCCTCTTCCACACCACCGTTTTGGCTGTCGCTCTCTTTAAGTCTTCATTAACTTCCAGCGGTTCCCGGTGCTGGTTTGTCACATCCTCCTGGTCTCGGTCTATTGTGATTGACTCTCGGGAACGCCATTTGGAAGTGATACAGATAAGTGATGTCTCGGAGTTGCCCACCAGAGGGAATGAATTGATCAGTATGAGGTCCAGGGCCGCTTCCACTTTACCTAAGGAAAAAAGCAGCAAGTGAAAAAACTGTACTGCAGAGTTTGGGTATGTGCCCAATAAAATCACTGTATAGCTGTTTCACCCAGTTCTCTGGGCTGGTGTCTTTATACAGCTTGGTGCAAAATAGGAAGGCTCTAGATTAATTACTCTGCTACCTTGACTTCAGGATTTGCTTTTTATGTCATGAACAGATGGAATTTGTTCTTCTCAGAAGAGGAAATGAGTCTCATAAACTTGTGGAATTTCTTTGAAAAGCTGTTGCAGAAGCCCAGGGAAAACCATGGGCTGCAGAAACAGACAGATCCTTGTCTGTTTCTGTTTCTGTGTAGATGTCTAGTTAGACATCTATATAAGTGTCTCAAGCATGGTGCTTTACTGGTAAAAGGGTCGGTAGATTATAAGGTTGTCAGTTAGAGAGTGGGGGTTTTATGTCCTTTACATGGATTTAATATATATGAATTGATGCAAAGCAGATACATCTTTCAGTTATAAGAACTGGTAGTACTTTGAACATTTCGAGTATTTTTTCCAGCTGTTTTATGAATTTGGATTAACGATTTCATAATAATTTCATGTTAACCATTCCAAGCCCTAACAGACAGCAGCAAGAACCATAGCACAATGAAACTTTCTCAAAAACAAAGAGCAAGCTGTTGGCACTACTAAATGAGTTTAGGTTTAAATCAATTGAATTGGCTCCCTTTGATCAATAGAACAGCTAGAAATACATGGAGATCAAAGTTCTTTGAAAATTATAGAGAGAAGCCTAATTAAAAGAGTCTGGCAGAGTGCTACAGATTTAGTTGTTCAAATGTGCATAGCAGGAGGGAAATACAGCTCTCCTATAATCAAAAATTTGCAAATAACAGGCGTTTCCCTTCACTTTTGAAATTCTGGGTAAGGAGAAGGGAAACAGTAACATTTTTTCCATCTGAAACAGGAAGAATAATCGGTTTCTTCTATTCATCACATCTATGTCCCTGCTTTGGATACAAGTATATTTACACAGAGAGACCCAATATTTAGTGCTACCCAGCTTCCAAATGTTTTGTTTCTGATTGGAAGGAAGGGGCATAGTCTTAGATAAGGGAGGTCAAAGGGTCTTTGTGCTGACTGCAGCCTTTGCGTGTGTCTCTGCAGTGCTGGGGGCCAAGGGAGGAGGTCCTCCTCTGCTCTCCCTGCCAGCAACCACTCTGGGGACTGAAGTATCTTGACAGCCCACTGACACTCACCACACCCAGCCAGCCTGCCACCGCTGCCACCCTTGAATGTGCCAGCACAGATAACTCGTACTTACATAATGGAGAAATGAAACCTCCTGGAAAGGATGCGGCGGCCATTAAAGTAAATACTACATGGAGGTGCAGGTCAGCGAAGTCAGTGCATCCTGCTGCATGCCACAAAAATAGATCCTTTGAACCAAGTTAAAGAAGGGTATGTGAGAGAAATGAGGCCAGACTCGTTCATTCACTTTACATGGCATTGATTGCAACATTTTGGTCTGAATTAATGGTCTGAAGTTGCGGCAGGGGAGGATTAGATGAGATATTAGGATGAATTACTTTACTGAGAGAGTGGTCAGGCACTGGCTCGGCCTTCCTGGGGAGGTGGTGGAGTCACCACCTATTTTAAGATATTTAAGAAATAGAAATGTGTAGACATGGCACTGCAGGACATGCTCTAGTGCCCAAGATTGTTGGTTTGTGTCTGTCTGTGGCTGGTTTGTGTGGGCTTTTTTTTTTTTTTTGGTGGTTGGACTCAATGATCTCAAAGGTCCCTTCTAACCATGAGGATTCTGGGATTCTGGTATTTCTGCTCTTACTATGGGTCTAAGGCATCGGTTGAAGGCAGATGCAATTCAACAGTCACTGATACTGAAAGCAGAGGGCAGGGATCACATGCCAGGTAGAGATATTCTTAAAATCTGAAATTGCAAGATCCTGGTTTCTGCAAACTTTTGTGAAACTCAGAACCAAATCTGGATCCAAACTCCGTCACTTGATGTGATTATCTATGTTGAGATCAGGCAGGGTGCTGCAGATCAGAACTGAAATATTTTGGCCTTTCTGCCTAGCATCCACAGGGCACAGTGCTGCGACTGTATTTCCAATACAAGTTGCTGCAATCCTTTAGAGGACAGCTGCTTGTCCAGGGCTCAAGAACCATTTCTCTAATATTTCTCCATTCCTCTGACTTCCAACACAGAATGAAAGGTGAAAATAACACCTCCTTTTGCTTCCTTTCCCCCACCCCACCCTGCATGTCAACATTTTAATGCTGAGAGAAAATAGAAATCTGAGTTTTGAGGACTAGTTTTCATGTTGCCTTTGATCTCTATGCAAAACATAGCAAAGCAATATCGTATCAGATTCAAGAAATTTGCTGCATATTTCTCTTTTTCTTTGTAGTGATACAAATAGTGTAATCAAGGTATAGAGCAAGCATAGCTCAAGCATACTGCTTATTTGCTCTTGTGATTACTCCAGATGAATCAAAATCTAGCCACTGGTGCATGGATATTGTTCTTACTGATTTTCTAAATATAGGGGTTTTTGTCATACTAGACACTGCAGAGTAGCCCAGATAGATGTGAGGCAGATAGAGCACAGACAGAGTTTCATGCCTTCCTAGGGAAGCACTAGATGGTCATTCTGTGTTTAAAAGGGAATAATATCTATGCATAAGTACGGAAACATATGCCAAGGGTGACGTGGTAGCTAAGGTTTCACAGCTGGAATATATTACAAACAGAAATTAAAATATATCCAATTGAACATTTTGCACAAAGGAAAGCTATGCTTTAGGTGTATTTAAAAAAAAAACAATAAAAAAGCACCCCAGGAACACATTGACTCGTTCACCACTCATCCAACTCAGAATCTAGAAGGACTGACATTTTAAAGTCAGCCTAAGGCCTCTGAGGTGATAGGAAGGCTTTCTTTGACTGTCTTTTGATGAGTTGCTTCCTCAGATTGTGGAAAAAAAATGCACAGAAAAGTGTAAAATCCACATACGCTGAAGAACTCCTACAACATCTCTTTCTGGTAATATAGCTTAAGCTAACCCAACTGACCTTGCTAAAAATGACTTGATCTAGTTGGCAAAAATTAATAAATCCTACTCCTGATGTTAATGAAGACTTTGAGTATGTAAGGACCAAATAAGGACAACAGGATTTAGCTCTCTGAGAAAAGCACAACAAATGCAGACAGGAAATGTCCTGTCTCCATACCAGTGACAATCCCCTGTGCTTCCTTGAAAAAAACCCTTTTACTCCTGCCCCGGTCCTTGAAGAACTGACCTTACCAGGAAGGCAATTTGCTGTGTGTGCAAATAGATTTTAAGAAGAGAGAGCAGTTGTAGAAAGCTGATTCTGGAAATGGGAGATGCCATGCAGCGAGGATTCATTGCCCAGTGTTTATGACACACACTCGTTGTGGTGCAGTACTCTGAGCCCTTCCAGAACAAGGAAAATGGCATCCTCTAAGGCAGTGTATTTAAATGACAGCACACCTACTATAACACATACAGCACAGTTACTGCAAGGAGACCCTTGCAGTTCTTCTTGGCCTACTCCTAACTACAGGATTGTGGTCTCTCCTGCTAGTAGATACCCAGCTGTATCTTCCACAGCTCCACTAGTACATATTTACTAGGGAAAATTGTGCTGAACAGAGAATAAGTGTGTATCATGCTATCTCTGCAGCCCCTATGTGTTCTCATTCCCTTCCTCTTTGCCATTCATACAGGCAGAGAGTGTCAGTGCATTTTCTGTACTGTCTTGCACTGGCAAAATGTGGCCAGGACTGGCTGGAAGAAACAGCTCTCAGAAATCCCCTGGAACACATCCCAGACACAGGTTCCCCGCAAAGAGCAAGAAAGTCTCTGGTAAAGTTTAAAACCTCACTTCCCTGAATTAGGAATTGGTGTTAGACACTACTTGGGGAATAAAACAATGCTGCAATCTCAAGCTGAGATAGTTTAATGAAAAAAACCCCACAGAATCATAGAATAGCCAGGGTTGGAAGAGGCCTTTGAAGGTCATCTAGTCCAGCCCCACCTGTAATGAGCAGATCAACTAGATCAAGTTGCTCAGAGACCCATTCAACCTGATCTTGATCTTGAATGTTTCCAGGGATAGGGCAGGTACCACCTCTCTGTGGTGCTCATCTACCACCTCTCTCCAGTGCCTCACCAACCTCATCATAACAAATTTCTTCCTTATATCTAGTCTGAATCTACCCTCTTTTTGTTTAAAACCATTACCCTTTGTCCTATCTCAACAAACCCTGCTAAAACCCCTCATCTTTCTTATAAGCCCGCTTTAAGTACTGAGAGGCTCCCCAGAGCCTTCTCATCTCCAGGATGAACAACCCCAACTCTCTCAGTCTGTCCTCACAGGAGAGGATCACAGCCCTCTGTTCATCTTTGCTTGTCCGGGACCCTCTGGACAGCATTCTTTCCCTCTGGCATGTCAACCACACCACTCAGCTTGGTGTCATCTGCAAACTTTCTGAGGCTGCACTTGATCCCTCTATGTCATGGATGAAGATATTGAACAATACTGGTCCCAGAACAGACCCCTGAAAGACAGCATTTGTGGCTGGGCTCCACCTGGATATTGAGTTGTTCACCACTGCCCTCTGGAAGAGTACACACAGCAAGTCTTATGAGAGCAGAAGTGTTATGATTTGTCCTTTAATCTCAGATAGTAGTCCCTGACCACATACTTCCAGATTTATATTGTTAACCCTTGTCCGGTCCCCAGAAAATCACAGAAAGCCTTTGCACAATTGCCTGTAAATTGGAAAAGTGTTAATTTCTGTGGAGTGGGTAACAATCCTCTACTGCTCACTCTGGCAAGGAATAGAGTGAGCAGTAGAGTGATCGTCTCCATCAAGATAAAGGATAACTGCCCCCAAACAGTAATCACAAGTCCATATTTGTATGGTATATTAAGAATGCAAAGTTCCAAGTAAGAATTTTAGCTATTAATTCTGAGTAGCAGGAGAAGGAAATAAATTCTTTAGACATTACAAATCCAGTGATGTACTTATTTTCCTTATATTTGTAGAGATTTATTATTAATTGCTTGAAGTGACTATAAGCAGGAAGTCCTTCCCCTGGCATTTGGAGCATAACAGAGGATAATGAAGAGCTGTGGTAAAAGGTAAGTGGAAAGATTAATAATTTTAAAGTACTAATTATTGAAAAGAAGAGAGGAGGGCATAAATTTCCAGTGAATTCCATCCCTTTTTTTTGTCCTCAGATGAAGAAAGGAGATTAAAAGGTAATGTAATTTAAAATGCTTAGGGAGGTGGTTTTGGGTTTTTCTTACTGTTATTGCCTGGAACACAAATTATTTCTGCTATTATCTAGTAATAGAAATGTAAAACATATAGCTTCTATATGAGCAGAAAAAAAATAAATTATGTGCTTAGTTTAGATTTGTTGTTATGTTGAAAATATAACAGGCGATTGCACATGACACTCAAGGATTTAAAAATCATTTTGTGACTGATAGAAGTGTATGTACCAGACTGTGAAGTCATCAACCCCTCTTCCTTCTCTTTAAAAACACCACCAAGCACTCTCTCTGCTTGAAAGAATAAGGTTTTAACTTGCTTAATAGCCTGTACCTCAGTATTTCTCATTGTGTCTTGTCTTGTGGTTACAAGTTTAGCTGTATCCTCCTTGATTGTATTTTTCTGTATAAAATCACACACCATATTAAAATAATTTAATGAATCTAGTTAGGAATACAACTGGCACTCATGTAAGCAACTTTGTTGAAGAAGTACAGCCCACAATTAATTCCCAGTGAAGTACTGAATAAATTAAACTGATCTTTTTTTTTCTAAGTTAACTAATTAGCCAATTTAGAAGATAATCAAGATGGAAATAATATAAGTGAAATATGAAGAGATTAACAAATAGAGACCCAACGCCCATGTCTCCTCTCTTAAAAAAAAAAAAAAAAAAAAGAGGAAAAAAAAAAGGAGAAATAGAAATAGAGTATTCTATACTTAATATTAAAGCTAGTCAGAAACTAATCCAAAACATTAGTTGTTTGAGGATATTTTTCATATGGAGAGTGGAACATGTACCGCAACAGTATTTGGCAGTCTTTATTTCCTCCTGCAGTCAACATTTCTCTTATCAATCTTGGTTATTTTTTGTTCAGTCTCTAAAATAGTAAGTTATTTTAGGGGGCTTTGAAATCACATAATCATTTTATGGGTGCAGTAGTCACTTAGTGTCCTGTAAACTTCATCTGGGATGCAAAGTTAGCAGCAGCTCAGGTAATTTCTCACAATCCTTTACAGGAAAACAAGGCTGAAACAGGAAAAAATTATTGCCGAAACAGATTAAGATTTTCTGATAAATGGCATCAGCAGCAGGGGAAAACAAAAATAAAAAAAGAGAGACATAAATCCTGCTGAAACACAGTTCACAAATGAGCAAAAAAGTTAGGTTTGCCCGTAAAACCTTTCTTCTTGTCCATGGAAAGAATCTTACTGTTGTATCTTAATTAATGCTTCTGTGAGCAGCTGCGGGACAGCTCAAAGAACACCGAGACCTCTTGCCCTTAGAAATAGGGCATTAATTGTGGAGGGGAGGTATTGTGAAACTAACAAGAGACAAAAAAAAGGTAGTGACAGAACACAACTTTGCTACTTAATAGTAGTGGGAAGACCAGAGCACAAGTGTGAAAAATAAAATAGCCTGTCAAAGCTACTAGGGGTATTGGTCTCTCACGGGCCCCTGAGTACATCTGGAGCAGCTGAAGGAAACGAAACTACTGTCTTGCAAAATAGAATGAAATTGTTTTGTCTACATTTCAGTTGCTTCACAACCTATCAAAGCAGTCATTTTAGGTGAAAAACCTAGAAAAAAAACACTGCTGCAGCTTGGTTGGGGGTTTCCCAGTGAGGGTGCCTAAATGTGTGTGTACATAACCAAAATGTAGAAAGATGCTTTCTCATGAGTTTTCCTTAGGCCTGGTTGACTACAAGGAAGTAAAGCTGAAAATGACTTATCAGCAGAAATTGCTTGTTGAACAAGGAGCTGACAATGTTCTAGGTAATGCTGAAAAAAGATGAGGTATGTGGGAAAGCTCGAGTAAGACAGGCTTGTAGTTCAGCTACATCTGTCTGGATTTACAGCTAGCCAAATACAGGTACTGCTGCCAAAAAAGTCCTTGCAAGCAAGAATAAGTATGTCCATAGCAAGGGTGGTCCTTGTAAGTTGCACTATGAAGCTACTATATTGTTCTGCATATGTACACTGTACGTTGCTTGTGCCCATGTGCCGAGCTGAAGTGTGCAAAATAACAGTTATTCAATCAGTCTTTATAGGATATATCAGTGCACACAAGATGTGTAAGGATTAGCTGTCAGGAAGTGTCTGTGAACATTGGCTGCTGGGTATGTGGATACACATATCTACACATGGAGTGTATGTGGATATATACTTTAACATATTTTTGCCTTTTGTACAGCAGTGCTCCCTCACTTTGCCACTTAAAAGATTTTTCTGAGTAGAGAAGCAGGAGATGTTTCTGGTGGTAAGCACACTTTGTGACTAATGAGGCTCAGGTCTCCCAGACCAGTTATCAAATCTGGGCCATGAAAGGCAATCAGCATATTAAATTCCTTACGGGAGAGTCTCCAGTTCAGATGCAGGCTGGTTCTTTGCTACATTCTCCACTAAAGCCACAGTGGAACAGGACCATAAATATGATCTTGTCACTGGCACAGGGCAGACACTGTCTTTGGAAGGCAGCTCTTCATTGCCATTTCTCCAAGATTTTCATCCCACAAGTCCCAGATAGATCTTGGGTCACAGTGGGAGCTGACCATGGAACTATACATCTGTCTCACCGGGGTGGTTAAGTGCAGTCATTTGTGCATCGTTTCTTCTGTACCTACACAAAAAAACTCTCCACACCACAATGACTTTCCAAGTTTTGTGTGTTTAAGAGACAGGTCTGGGTCAAGTAGGCTCAGGTCCATGTGAACAATACAGAGCAGGTTTCCAATCCAGGTTAGTCCATTGTGGGCAAATAAAGGACCAAATACACATCTTCCCTGCCCTAAAGCCAGCAGCTCAGCTACGATCAGTCTGACTGCTATACTCCCTCTTGTCCACCTAAACCCTTCCAGATGAGATTCTTGTTGGTATCAGGCCATCTCTGCAAAATGTTACAGCTTGGTTTTTTTGAAATTTCAGAAAAAAAGTAATGCTTCCAACCAGCTTAATTATGACTAAATATTCAAACAATTTATTATACATACATGTATATAGATACATATATATGAAACATCTAAAACAATAGCATATGTTAACACTCGTGAATGCAGTGTGATTTCATTTGACCCGTTCAGATTTGATTCCTCCGGGTCTGATGCAATGCCTTTTCACTCCTGACTATTCCCAGCTGCTGAAATGGCCTTTGGGAACACAGAGAGCTACCCTACCTCTCACAAGGTGAACCAGGCACACATCAATAGAAAGTTCTAAAGCTAAAAAATAAAAGAAATAGAGGGAATCAGTTTGCTTTTGTAATTCCACTTAGCACAGAGCTGCCCGCGCAGGCTGAAGCTGGTGTATTTGTCTTCCAGCTGCAGAGTAAAGGGAGCACTGAATTAGGTCACAGCTGGAACCTTTTTTCTTTGCAAACATATAGCCAACAATGTAACTAAAACAGAACAGCCCTCTTTCACCAATAAGACAGATCCATCAATTTTGTAGTCATGACCGTCCTAGCAGAACAGTGCAGGAATACCAGCATTTAGCAGGTCAAAGATTCCACCAGTGATTCCTGTGTCAGGCCCATCCTTTCCAGCTTAGATGAAGGCTGCATCTCAAGAGGAGTCTAAATTTCATGTACATTTCAGACTTATAAAAAAGGCATCAGAATACTGTTCCCTTTGGGTAAATAACCTAAGAAAGGCAGCGGTAAATAACCCGTGGAAGGCAGATGCAATTGATAAGTCTTACAAATTGAACACACTTCAGGAACAAGGATGAAAACTATATTAAGAGTTTGATAATTTAGGTGTCCAAAATGCTGTGTGTCAGTGTAAACTAGTCAGCATAGTTTTGAACTACTTGAGATTAAATGCTCAAATGTGGTTTGTGTCCCCCACTTTGGCTGCGGGAGACTGAAACGCCAGCTCTGCAGCCACAGAACAGACTGTCTGAAATTCAGGGGCCATTTTGGTCTAAAACCAGCATATTTGAAGATACACAGGCTTGGTCCCTTTAATTATGCAATGAATGACACTCATTCACTGTCACAGGCATGTATCAACTAGAGGTTAATACAGGTCTTCTTTAGGTTAAGCTTTACAGGAGAAAAACAAGTCTGGAAACAGAATTATTGGGACTCTCCAGTCTAACTAAAACTTATGAATTTTTGTAATTTTGAAGAGCCTACAGCACATTATAAGGCTGCTTGTGTGTCTGGTAATGTGTGCTAAAAACTGCTTGGCTTTCATAAGTAAATGAGTCATATCATAAAGATATGTTTGGGGGTTTTTTTGTAACACCAACTGATCCCAAAGAAAACACAGTTATCCACAGGGATTACAAAGAGCTGCCACCGAATGCCACCGTGCTGTTAGTTGCACTGCACGGTTATGCTTTCTTAAATGGCTAATATAACCTTTTGAGTCTATTACCATATATGGGTTCAACAGTTAAATCTCACACACATACACACAAAATTTAAAAAACATCCATTATTTTTAGAAACCCACTAGATTTAAGATTATTGGTAGAGCAAGTCTATAGCATAGAAGATTCTGTCTGTCTTGGAGAACAGAGACATTTGACAATGTATTTGTTTCCTGCCAGAAACAGTCAGAGAAATGTGCTTGAAACTGGTTTTAATTGTTGCTGGTTTCCACAAATCTCTTTCTGACAGTGGCTGTCTTGTTAAAATAAGGCTCACTCATGAACATTTCTGAGAGTTACCCCACTGTGAGAAGCTGCAAGCAAATTTCCAGGACACCTGAGGATGGTGTTAAAAGGTGAAGGCCAAGTTCTCTCAGCCTTCCAAGGCAGTAGGTGAGTCTATGGCTCTTCCTTGCTCAGGACTTAACAGATCATACCTAGCCACAAGGTAGATGGATCCATGCTTCAGGATGGATGCCAGGATTGTTTTGATTCTACAAAACGTTGACTGGAGTAGAATCAACCCAACGAAAACCATGTGGTGATGCTCAGTTTAGTTTTAAGAATCCACACAGGATTAAGTTCAATTTAATTGAATTTGTCAATTTAATTGAGCGTTTCCAATGGCAAGCAGTGACCATACATACAGCACAAAAGCAAGCACTTGTGTATCTTTGGATGTTACCTTCCAAATCAGAACTTTAGCTCTGGCTGCGGATGGAGTATTGAAAGAACGGGGGGGAAAAAAAAGGAAGAAAGAAAGAAAGAAAAGACATTAAATCAAAGGCCATTTCTCGTAAGGAGAGCCAAGCCTTCACCTTGGAAAAGGGTGGAGTGGGTTTTGTGCCTACCCAGCAACACACCCAGCGTGGCCCACGCTCATCGGGGACAAGGTTAAGCCAGTTGGGGCAGGTGGAAACGCCTCCCCTGCGCGGGGAATGTCAGTCCCGCTTTCCTGAACTCCGCCTGCGGTATCTCGAGGGAAGCGGGCTCGCATTGTCTTCCACTGCTGGCCCCAGGAAACATGATATCATTCTCAAACAAAAGCGGGAAAGCGGGCAGATCTGTGGAGATGGGTGTGACTGCAGCACACACCTCGCTGCTCGGCCCCGGTGGGAAAGGCAGCGACTGGCAGCTCTTCAGGGCTTGGCTGCCCGCGCCGTCCACCTCGGCAGCTCATCTCCCCAGCTGACCTGTTTCTCCCCGTACGCGTGAACTTAATGAACGTTGATTGCTTCCTGTGCCAATCAGGTCTATGTTACCACGGAGAGAAACAGGAAAGACAAGGAAAAAGAGTCGGGGTAACCGGGCTTTCTTTTATTCTTTATCCATAGTGGTTAGAGCTACGCCGGGTATCTCCGTAAAGTGAAAAGCTGGAGATGGTCTGAGGGCTAAACAGTTTGAATCAATGCGCAGCAATCGAGAAGCTTAAGCCACAAAAGAGGAGTTGATAAACAAAACATAGCCTATTACAGCAACAGTTAGATTGAACATACATTCAACAGATTTTAAACGCATTTTTTGCCTGTATTAATCTCTAGCCTTTTATAGATGCCAAAAAGTGACATCCCAAACTCATCTGTTCACAATTTAACCTAGCTATTAATTTGCTGTTAAGCAAGAAGATCTGGAAATTGTAAAGTAAGTTACATGGCAATGAAGACTCCTGCCTTTTCTTGCTACTTTCTGGTTTTCATTGCAGCACAATCTGCTGTGTTCCAGCACATTACCTTTCTGTCATGAGATGGACTGTAACAACCTATGCAGATCTCAATGAAATGGTTAGCAGTGAGCTAAGAGTCTAAGCTTATGGCGTGAGTTGTATTTCTCTGTTACAGATTTTGCTTGGTTTTCTTGGTTTGGATGGTGCAAGCAATACTCAAAAGCCAGGCAACTAAGAATCTGATGGGAAGTGTGCAGGCTTCCTCAGGGCTCTGCTTGTTATAGCTTTAGCAAAGCATCTCTAACATTAATGCTCTGAGTACTATAAACTAAATTTGCATGAATATAATCTTTCTGTATTTTTTATAAGACTTTTTTTGATTTGTTATAAGACTTTGTATTTTTTTATAAGGACTTGTTGAACTAATGACATATGCTGATAATACTGAATCATTCTTGAGCTGTGTTTAAAGTGTTATTAGTTCACCTTATATAATGTGCATTATTCTGCCCTTTTTCTCCACTGGCTTTCAACTAGATTGGAGTTGTGGAATCCTATCTAAAAACTTATATAATATACCTAGATATACCTAGGTCTGATATACCTAGAAAACAACATTTCTTACTGCTCAGACAGTTCATAGTAGTCAGTCACCAAAAAAGTAAACTTTTAATCTGTATTTAGAACAGATATTCTTGGGGAAAGACATTAATGGTTTTGTATTAATAAGCTTTATGAAAAGGTTAATAACACGAGACAGAGGAGAAACCCTGTTGCAATGTGTGTATGTGTCAACAAATGACTTCAACAATTAAAAAGAGGTAGCAGCACTTCCTACATGTAGCTAAATCCTTCCCAGTAACTTGGCCGCAGTTCTGCCTGTGAGACCGCTGCACAGAGATAAGTGGTCTCACTGAAACAAACACAAGTACTTATATTGGTAAAGACAAGTGCTGGAGAAAGGAGCAGAGAGTCGTGAGTTTTGTCTGCATGTTGTGTGAGAAACAAGAAAGGCATGACAGGTCAGCTACAGGTATTAAAGCGAAGGCTTACCTGAAATCATCAGGCTGAATCCACAGAGAACTAGATGTGCTAAAGGGTCCATGCCTTCCAAAATTTATCCATCCAGTTCATACAGTCACTCATGGAGTATCCTTTTCCCGGGGCAAATGTTTACCAGTTACTCTCCTCCTGCATGGTACGCTGTTTACAAGTCACAGGCAAGAAATCACAGCACTGGAGCAGGCTGGAACAGTCTCATTGCTGTCTGAGTACAGGGAGTTTTAAGTTCCTTTTTCCTGTTTCCTTTGTAGATTAGGATGGGAAAGGCAGGATCTTAAAGGCATTTTGTATCAGCGGGACTGCAGGGCAGTGCAAATCCTGTCCATCCAGCAATACATCAAAACAGATATCTGGAGCTGCTGGAGAGGCAGGGGACTGCTGTTGGTCACAGTCAGCAAAATAGGAACAATGATGGCATCCTCCAGCAGGCGGGAGAGTACGAGTAAACAGTCCTCCACCTAGGTGAAAAGTGTCATCCCCTCCTCAAAGTGCAGATCTGCTCATTTCTCAGGGTGCTATTGTCCTTTCCCTTATTTATTTTATCCACTTGCAAGCTGCTGCCTGTACGGCTTCTCAGCACACAATAATAAATGTATGAAGTAAACAGTAACAAAACAACCAGCTGAATCCAGTATAGACCAAAGCCAGACACAATCCAGCACACCACTCCATTAGTTTATGTGCTTTACTGGAAACAATTTTTCTCTGCATTTGACAATTGGAAACAGACTGAAAACTTGTTGTAATGTTGTGATTTATTAAATCACACCAGGAGTTATTATGACTTCAGTGGGATCAAAATGCCACGTCACTCGGGGGGGGTGGGGGTGGGCGTGTGTGTCTCAAAACTCAGAAGCTAAAACAAAACATGAGGAAAAAATACAAAAATTACCACAAAAAATTAATGAAGTAAATGGAAAAGCACACTCAGATATATAAGCAGAATTGCAAATAAAGGGCAATCTTTTTTACCACTTGACTAAATATAACCTATGACAATGTGGCATTTGAAAGTCCTGTAGTTCTGCCAAGATGCTAACACCCAGAATGACTTTTACAGAAGTAGAAAAGCAAATGTTCAGCATCATTTTGGAAATGGGTTGATACTACTTTGATTTAATTTCCTTAGGAAGACCTTTTAGCCTTTGATTGGTGTAGGTTTCACAGAGGAACACCCAAGACCTTTTGCCATGTGGACGTAAGCGTGTCACCTACAGCAGATTTCAATATATTAACCCAGAGCTCCTGCTTACCTGCTGCTTCACCCCCCCCAAAATATAATTGAAAGTGAAACCAACTAGGAGCTTAAACTGGAAATACCCTGTGGCTGCAAAACACAATGTGAGGTCCAAACACTACTGAAATTCCCTTTAGAGGCTTAAAGGATATTTACCTGGTTTGGTTCTAGACAAAAATACTGGACATACAAGTCTAGACACCTAATTCTGTCCATCTTCGATTTTTGAGAACATTTTCATCTACTGTTAGACATTGAGAGGCAGTGATTATCCACATGGCATGAGAGCCTGGTAGAAGCCCCTCCAATATCAGAATGCTTAGTGTATTAACAGATACTAAGTATTATCATAATTCATTTTAAGTAGTTAACTCTGTTGTGTTGCTCATTTAGCCTGCTTCTAACATGGACTATCATTAATTTTTTTTTTGTGGTGTCTTTTGATTTTGCTGAGGGGCAGGAAGTTAAATAATTTCAGTCAAAGCTGTGGTTCTCTAGGTGGTTATTATGAGCTTAGAGGGGTTGATAAACTTCTCACTTAGATCTTAATCCCCAGGGCTAAACAGGTCACTGAGGAGAAACGCATCATCTCCATTTTTAATGCACTTAAACGCTAAGCAATGCCTATGGCCTGCTGCTGATAATAATTTTGCAGTAAATGTAATTGGCCAGGTCAGCTACTCACTATTTTTTGAATAATCAACTTGTGCCTGCTGACCATTTCATCTGCTGTGACAAGGGAGATATCTCCAGGATGAGGCCAGGCAGCTTAAATAGGCAATACTCCATAAATACAAGAAGGCTGCAAAGATTTGCTGAAGCCAAAAGATAGGAAATACTTAGGCAAGTGAGAATTTAGTTGGGATACTAGCCTCAGCAGGCTCATGTATTTGTTTTTTGTTCCGTTATATAATTTAATTTTGGATGCAATAAAGTGTAACATCTATGATTCAGCAAATATCTAAGTAGTTGTTTAGGTGCAGTAAGTGTTTAAGTGTAGATCTGTGTCTATTTGGAAGGTGTTTAAGTGCTGCAGTTTGATTATTGCTTCCATTGATGTAAAAATTAATCACACAATAAGATTTTGCTAGACTGTGTAATTTAAAGGATTTCACTATTCTAGTTTATTGCTATTCTTATCTAAGTGTCTGCCTTAGCTATATAGAAGCTACAGAAGCCTTACCTTCTTTATTTTCATCCCTATATTTCATGTTATTGGAATCTGAGTCTTCCTAAACGTAGGTCAGAATTTTCTGTTCCATGAACTAAAAACTTTATGATCTGATCATCCCTCTGATTACTGAACAACACAGAAGGGCAGTAGAATTATCTACCCCTTCCACCAAGCAGCAGTGATATCATAGCAGGATCCCATGCACAAGCCCATCTCTTGCTATCTAGTCCTCAGTTTAAGTTGATGGACCTACAAATAAGAGGATCCTAAATCTCAGCCTCCATTCGCTATTAAAGCCCAGGAAAATTGGAAATAGCCATCTGCCAAAACCATATTGCCAGTGAAAGAAACTGGGTCGGCAAGAAGAGTAAAATATGATACCAAATTACTCTAGCTTTTCTTACATGTGAGACTAATAGAGGCTGTTGACTACTGGGCTGGCAAATGAGCAGGCCCATGGCACATCCTCAGGCAGGTATGTAGCTGCAGACCTGTAGACTGCACCCTTGGTCTTTTCTGAAGGTACTTGAAAAGACTCAGAAAAGTTGTCCAAGCCCATGCACTTTCTAAGTGTTCCCCTCAGGGACATCAGTTTAATTGTTGGTTAAGTAATTAATACATATCAGCATTCACATTTCACTTAACACCCATCACAATGGTGTGCATGAGTTTTTAAATCAGTTACTGCAGAGAAACAAATTGTCTTTCAACGTGAAAATATAACCTTAGCATTAAACGTGCCTTTTCATAACTGTGTTTGCTGAAGGCTAATTTTATGATATGTCAAGTGCCCTGAACTCCTGACACCAGGCTTTCCTCTTTAGATAAGCAGCATGCTTGTCTCAAGGACAGTCCATTCATACATGCTGTAGTGCATGGAAATATGTGAGGAGGAAAAATAAACAATGCCACTGCACTCCTTTAATCAGGTAGATGTGTTAGCAGAAAGCACATATCCTCTTGCAGTGTCTGGCTGTGTTATGCTTTTTGGAAGCAAGCCATTACTTTGGCCTTGACATGATGTTAATATGTGTTAGTTGGAGGCAGCAGAGGAACTTTAGGAATTATTAATCACCGCAATCAGCTAATGTGAAGCACAGGCTCATAAATGATGGAGCTTAAACTTCTTTTCTTAAACGGACCTTTTGTCCCCTACAGAACAGCCTATGCCCCTAAGGCAAACCACAGCTCTTAAGCCACTTATTTTGGGTCACCTGGAAGTGAGAGGTAGTAGCCAGGTGGCCAGTAAGAGGACATGTACTGCTTCTGGTCAAAGCGTCAGGATGAGGACTGTCCCTACGCAACGCTGTGGCAGCGTAGAAACTCAAAGGAGACAAGGGTTTATGCTGCACATAGTAAAGATAAGTCATTCTGTCATGGAAGGGGCAGTGTGGGGAAGTGGTGATATTGTAATAGGTGGCTGTGAGAAACTCTCGGGTGGGATAAGAAAAGTGACAGATTCTGGCTTTCGTTACAGATCATTCTCTTGACTTGGCAGCCCGTTCTGAGGAAGTGCAGTTACTTCTTGCTTTTTCTACTGCCTTTCCTGCATATGGTTACCCAAAAGGCAACTCCAAATTGCAAACAGATATATGATCACGTGTTTTGCCCAGTGTTTTTATTTTCTTCTCCAAAAAAAAAAGAGCTTCTCTTGGATTTTCAGGAGACCATAGTCTGGAAAAAATCATTCTCAAATCCTATTCACAGGACCATCTATCTTCCACTGAATTAATCTCACACTGTTAATGTGATTCGAAATGTAGTTTTTATTGATGACTGCATTGTTTAACTTTAGTTAATTTAAACCAGCATTTGAAAAGTGCAGCTTTTCAAAACACTTTCTGTGCAAAAAAAACCTTTCTGTCAAAAGTGACAAATTTGCTGTCTACCTGGCTCTGCTTCCAAATTTATGTTGGACTGGGCTAAAGTCTTGATGTAGGAGAGCCATATGTGCACTGCTGGTGAGCTGCAGTGTAGCAGTTCCTTCTCTTGAATACCCCAGCTTTAACTTCAGTCTTCTCTCTCTGAAAGAAAGATTTCTGAATGGCAATATAATGTAATAAAACAATATAATTTTAGCCATTCTTGAAATGTGTAAATGTGAAAGATAAGCACATCTCATCCCAAGGTGAGAAGTTAAAATATAAGGTTGCGTATGGGTAACAGACTTCAGTAACTTTCAATCCAATAACATTTCATTTGGAACAAAAAGAAGGAACCGGAAGGATACTGAAAATTTCAAGGCTCTATTTGGAATTTTATCTCTCATGCATAACTGGTCATTTCCGCTATAATAATTATTTTGGTTTTCTTTTTAATTTTCAGAGGTGCTGAGTTCCTCTCACCTCACTTGAAATAGTTTTTGTCAGCAAACTCGTGTTGTGTGTTGGAGACAGAGGTTGTGCACCTTTACTCATCCTTTGCTGCACAGCAGAAATCCTGGGCCTGATCCAAAGATACCGGCGCTCAGTGAATCAGGCTCAGTCACTTTAAATGAACGTGGCTTTCAAGGAATTAGTTTTACAAGAGGAAACAAGAGCGGATCATTTTATATTTCTGGCTCATTTTTTTTTTTTAAAATGTGGGAGGCTTCCTCCATTTCACACATTTGGCATGTTGTCCAGTTAGTCCTCCTTCCTGAGAGCAGAACCTGCAAGCACAGACCACAAGTCAGGGCAAGGAACACTTTTTGCTCTGCTCATGGCTTCTGCCAATCCCAACGAATGATTGATCAAAGCTGGGATTTGGATTCAGTTCAAATTTCATAACTCTACAGTTAAGAAATGCTTAAAGGCTTCCTTCTTTTTTTTTTTTTTTTTTGAAAGAAGAACAAGGTGACAACTGTTGTGTTTGGGAGTAATTCCATTACCCTCCCCAGTGATTAACCTGCATTTCACAGCATTGCTCTGGCTGGAGTTGTCACCCGTGGTATGTGTAGAGTTCAGTGGTCACCTGGTATTCGTCACTGTGCATGTGTTCAAATGAACTCCGATTTTATGACCTCTTTCAGAATCTGAGGGTCCACTTCACTCAGATGCCTTAACACTATGAGATGCGTTTGCAAGGAGTTCGCTCAAAGCTGATACTTTGCAGAACAATCAGAAAGCAAGCATTTTAGTATCTTTCTCCTCCTGCTGTAAAGATGTTCTTATTGCAAGTGCCTCATCATAAAGTCTGCCTTATGCCGTGTGTTCTTCTTTCATGTTTGCAGCAAAAAAGTAGCAGTGTACTGAAAGATTTCACAATCATTTCATAGAATCATAGAATCACCTGGGCCGGAAGGGACCTTCAAAGGTCATCTAGTCCGACCCCCCTGCAGTCACAGGGGCACCCCCAACTAAACCAGGTTGCCCAGGGCCTTGTCAAG